>VYZV01000590.1:22279-44600 GCA_013401275.1 Pandion haliaetus | reverse complement strand
GGGGACGGGGACGTCCCTGCGGCGGGGCACAGGGGACGGAGAAGGGGACGTACGGCCTCCAGGTTCTTGGTGACAGAGCTGCCCGACTCTAGGCAGAAGATGACGGGGAAGTAGGTGCTGAAGTTCTTGGCCTCGTGCATCAGGCAGGTCTATGGGGATGGGGCAGGTGGTGAGGGTCTGCCGGACACCCCCCGCCCTGTGCTGCTATCGTGGGGACAGGGACCGTCACTGTCACCTCGATCATGTTGCCCAAACACTCCGCCGGGCCGTGCTGGCACTGGAAGTGCCACTTCCCGCTGACGTTCCTCTCCTGCAGGACCAACCGGTCTGAGCGGGGCTGGTGGTGCCGGGGCGAGCGCCCGCGGCACCGAGTCGGGCCGGCTCCTACCTCGGCGTTGCCGTAGGGCACCAGGGTGATGCTCAGGACCTCGTCAGGCAGCAGCAGCCAGGTGGTGAAGAGTTCCTGGACCAGGAACCCGCGGCACGCCGGGCACAGGCTCTCATAGAACAGGCTCAGCTCTACAGGGGCGGCCGCCGGGCGTGAGAGGTTGGCGCAGCGGCTCTCTGCCTGCGTGCGGGAAGGTTTCGGGGTACACGGGGGGGTGGGGTGGTGTGTGTGTAGATGCAGCCCCCCCTCCTCCCCCCCCCCCTTATTTGCAGGGGATGGGGCAAAGCTCCTGGGATGTGGGGCGGGAGGGTGACGAGGGTGCACTGGGCCAGGAGGGAAGTGAGAGTGGCCGAGGGCCTCTTGCAGCCCACAAGATCCTGTGCGCTGCCGGCACGCAGTGCTGGGGCTTTCCACAGGAACTTCCCCAAAATATTTTGGGGGAAACATATCCGGCAGGGCCAGGACGTGCCTGGGTGGGGGTACAGCCCAGCACCCACTGCTGGGTGCTGGCTGCAGCCCCGCGGAGCTCGCAGGGTGCTGCCGGACCCACCATCGCAGCAGTGTCACCATCCGGGGATGTTCAGGGCGGAATAAGCTGAAAAGCTGTTTTATGCTGAAAAAGCAGAAGTGCCAGTAACGCCTGGGGAGGGTTTGGGATTGGGGTCCGGCTGCAGCACGGTGCTTCCCTGGGGATGCTTGAGAATGCCACGGTGCCAGCGCGGCATGGGGGCTCTGAGCATCCCCATGGCATGCCAGCCTGTGCCGCAGGGATGCTCAGAGCCGGCATTTGCACCAAGTACTGCAACCAGGCGATGCCCGACACTGTCCCCGTGCACCCCATCCCTGCTTGCCGGGCAGCCACCCAAGCCCCATCCATGCTGTTTCAGCAGGACGTGTCCCCATGTGCCGGGTGGCCCGACCCTGCATGGGCTGCCAGCGCGGGTGGGTGGCTGGGGCAGCCCTGGCACCGGCGGCTCTGACCTGGCAAGCGACGGCGATCTCCCATGAGCTGCACCAGAGGTGGACCGGGTAGTCACAGCTGGGAAAGGCCACCCCGAGCCCCGGGGCCAGCAGGGCCACCAGTGCCAGGAGAGCCAGCGGCACCGCAGTGGCCATGGGGGACAGTGGGGTGGTGTGGAGGCGAAGCCGTCCCCGCGAAGACTTTTAAAGCCTGGCTGCGCCCGCCTCCGCGCCCTTCCTGCCCGGCTCAACCGGCCTCCTCATGTGACGCCGACGCTGCTGACTCACGCTGGGCCAGCCAGCTCTGGCCACCCCGTCCCCACTGTCCCGCCGGGGGCCACAGCCCTGCATCGGGGCTTTGGGGTCACAGGCCCCTGTCCCAGCCCCACCAGCGGCTGCCGCTTCCCTGCAGGTTGCGACAGGCTGGGGACAGAAACCCAACCCTGAGCAGCCCACGCTTGGCGTCTCCCAAACATGCAAGGGAGTGGCTCCTTGCCAGACCCCTGCCGCCGGCTGCTGAGCCCCCCTGGGGCTGGGTACAGGTGCCAACGCACCCCCAGGCTGGCAGCTGCCTAAAACACCCCTTGGGCTTATTTCTGGGGTTGAGCGTGGAGGAACCTTGTACTTCGCCCGCTGTTTATAGCGGCTGGTTCTTGCCCCTTTGGGCTCAGCTGCTGCCTCCTTGCTTGCCGCCCGGCAGCTGAGCGTGGAGCTGGCCCCCACGTACCCCAACCCTGCAGGACTCCAGGGAGCAGAGTCTTGGCACAGCCCAGCACCAGCCAGGCAACGGGCCACATCCTACACCCAGCCCAAGAACTGGGGCACTGCCCCAACCCCCTCCTGCCTCCGCTCCGCCGGCATAACACACCTCCCACAAAAAACCCTGCAGCCATTTCATTAACTCTGTTTATTTCTTTATTTCTTTCTTTTTTTTTTTTTTTTGGTGGGTTTTTTTGAAGTACCGTACAAAAATCCTCTTACAGTAACAAATACTGGGTTTACATTAGTAAACATCAACAGAAAGAGCATAGAGAACTACTGCTGGTAACGAACAGCTGAAGTGGCAAGTTATTTATTATTGCATATACCTAGGAACTAAAATCTCAGGAGCTCTCACACAGCCGCCACATCCTCTCCGAGCACAAAGAGAGCAAGAGAGCCCTCCGGGGGCGCGGGGGGTGGTTACACAGGGAAGCGTAGAGCGTCCCGAGCCAGGACATGGAGGGACAACACCCGAGCTGTGCCCCGGGAAGCAGGAACGGCCACGTTGCACCCACGGGATGTGGGTGCGTGACCCGGTTGAGGGACACGAGGGGTCAACAAGCAGCAAAGCACAGCCCAGGGCCTCGAAACACAGCGCTTACCGGGTTCATCCGGCAGCGTGAACAGCACGAGCGAAAGCATCAAAGGACAAATCACAACTAGCTTATTCTAGGGGAGCTGTGCTGCAGGCAGGGAGCTCAGGGCTTGGGCTTCCACCCCAGGAGGAGTCGAGGGAGAAGCTGCATTTCAGGGAGCCAAGTCAAGCACCGTCGGGGAAAGGCAGCCCTGGTGAAGGGCATTTTCCTCCTCGTTGTACAAAGGACTTGCAAGCAGAGCCCCATCGGGGATGGGCCACGGTGATGGGTGCCGGCAGGCAGGAATGGCAGTGCTGGAAGGGGTGACCGTGACCCCCCCATGCTCACGCTGAGCTACCCACGCTCCTGGGGAGGCAGAGGCTCCGGCTGAGCAGCAGGAAGGGACAGCATGGGGAGAACAGCAGAAATTCAGCCGAAAGGATAAAAAAAAGCCGTCAAGAGAAGCTGGAATTTCCCCAGCCAGCAGAGCCAGGGTGAGCACCAAGCAAAATGTTGACAGGCGACGGCTTGAAGCTGAGACTCTCCCAGATGCTCGGCAGGCCCTGGCGTGAGCCAGGAGCAAACCTTCCCAGCAGGACCGGACCCAAGCTCACATTGCTGGGGTGGCAGGGGGGACGCAGACCCTGTGGGGCGAGTGGCTGGAGGATCCCTGCCCTGTGGCACAGGGATGTCCTGGAAGCGCAGGGATGAACACAGGACCAGCAGAGAGTCCCCAGGCTGAAAATGTGCCACAGGTGCGGGAGCCTGGCAGAAAGCTTTGGGGTGTTGGCACGGCCCCCCCCGGCCACCCCACAGACCCCAGGAGGCCTCTGCAGAGAGGGCTATGAGCACCGGGCCTCCCTGCCCCATTCCTCCGTGCTCTTCTCTCTCACATGTCTGAGCCCAAACTATTCCCTTAATTATCCCCGACAGCTTTTCCCAAGCGATCCCCAAAGCCAAACTCAGCCTCTCCTGCGCTGTGTGCCCTGCAGCTCCCCTGACCTATTGCCTGCCCCTTCCATGGCACTCTGGCACCCGAGCACGTGCCTGGGCTGCAATGGGTCAGGGACAGCACTGCTTCCCTGCATCCTCAGAGAGCCAAACACCGACAAACCAGAACCAAAAAATACAGCCCAGGGCCCGGAGAGGGCATGCAGAGCAGGGAATGGGGTCTGTACAGTCCAGCATAGGAGAGCTGCCAAAAGCAATGGGAATCGGGTGTTTGCTTCAGCAATCCCCGATCCAAAAGGGTCTGGGGACCAGCCCTGAGCAAGGCAAGCAGCAGAGCTGACCAAGGGAGGAGGGACAGTGTGGTCCCCGATGCAGATGGCATGCTGAGGACAGGGTGCGGGAAAAGCATGAGCACACAGCACCCTGCAGATTCGGCAGAGCCCGAGTCGCAACACAAAACAGAAGCGGCAAAGCCTACAGCATCCACCAGCCCGTCCTGAGGATGCAGCCTCCAAAAGGGAAAGAGCCTCTCCGGCAAATCAAGAGGACAATTAATGCTTTCTTCAAGCCAGGCAGACAGGAAAACCCAATAAAGCAAATGCCACCGCGGCCTCAACTCTCAGCCCAGGTCCAGCTTTTAAAGCTCTTCCAGGGCCACCTCCGTTGCCCTTGAGGCCTCTGAACTCAGACACAACAAATCCCTGCCCGTGCCAGCCAGCTACAATGGGCAGCACTACAGCAACCCCCAGCTCTTTCAACCCCAAGTCCCCATACAGTACTCATGATTATAAGTGCTTTGCATACATGGTTCGACATCATGCATATACATTTCTATGCGCTAAGGCCCTTGGCCCAGCAGAGATACCGTCCTCCTGCAGCAGAGAGGTCCTTCATTTTGTGTAGGGCTCCTAGTGTGCGTCGGACTTTGGCCCCCTCCTGCTTCAGCTGGCAGGACCCGAGTCTGCAACAGCCCGGCCAGTTGCTGCCCACGCGCTTGCATATCATAATGGGAGTTCAGCAAACACCAATACTAGGTAAGCAGCCGATTACAAAAAGAACCATATTTACAGAGCTACAGTTAGCTTCAACGGGTTACGTTTGCAGAGATTCACCAAAGACAGCCAGAAACAACGAGCTGTGCATCCCATAGATTCTGCTGGGAAAAACACAGGTACCAACATGGATTTCACAGCTTAGTTGGCACAACTAAGGCGAGAGATTCATCGCCAACTGGATCCTCCCTCCCCAGACAGCAACACTCAAGAGGTGGTTATGACACTAGGGAACAAGATGATGAGGTGGGGCACAGCACAGAGCAGAGACCTCAGCCAAGAAGCCCCACAGAAGATGGGGTTTCTCCTTTTAAACGAGTCTCTGCACGGAAGAGCAGCACCCCTCGTACCAGACACCACCGCAGCCTGCAGGATCACCGAAGGAAGCGAGAGTGGAGGATGCACATGCTCAACTGTTCAGTGGAGCCTCCTCCTCTGCCTCCTCCGGCACCCAGGCAGGGAGCCCCTAGCTCAGAGCAGCGCTCGCGGCTGCTCGGCCGGGACGGTGACTGACGCCGTAGCGCACCGAGGAATCGGGAACCTAGCTCTACAGTGTTGCATAGCGGGGTGACCTGCCAGCAAGAAGGGGATCCAACCTATTTATCAGGGAAGGGGAGGGGGCAGTGCTTGCCCCCAGCAATTTAATCACGACTGGATCCCACCTCCTAGAGGCTGGAGCCCACTGGGAATCAACAGCTCAGCCTTTTTGCCCCGTCAGCCAACACGGGTTTCAGCTACTGACCAAAAGGGACATCAGGAACGGTCACAGACATCTCAGAGGCTCTGGAGGGGCAGGAGCACAGAGACTCAACTATACAGGGTGCAAGAGTCCAGAGCCAGAAAGCAGCGCTCTGGGGAGAAGCTGAAGGCAGCTGTTTTGTTGTGCACGGGCTGCTCATCTGGCTGGTGGCTGGGAAAGGACCGGGTGAGCCAGCGTGACATTCAGGGAGTCATTGTGCTGCACCAGGGACGTGTGCTTGTAGTGCAAGACCAGGTCCTTAAGGGAGGCGTAGAGGTTGTAGGGTTCAGCAAACCCATAGCCGGTCGCCGTTTTGTAGATCACGCAGTGCTTGGTGTCACCATCCACCCTGCCAGGGAGACAAAGCAGCACAGGTCAGCAGCACGCCAGGGAGACCCGCTGGGATAGGGACAGGGACAGCAGAGCACAAGTGGGCATCACCGAAGCAGCCCAAAGATACATCTGGCCCTGGCAGGAGGAGCCGAGGCAGACAGGAGACCTTGGGGAAGCCCAGCCTGCTAGCTGAAGCCTCCAGCATCTGGCAAGAGAAGGGCAGAGCGATGTGGGAGCACAGCCCCTGCCAGCCCCATCCAGCCATGTCTGTGCGGGGGTACTCACACCACGGAGCAGGCATAGCATCCCTTCTGGCTGCTCTCGCGGATCAGGAAGGTGCCGTCCCGCTTGCCACACAGCATCTCTTCTGCCTGCAAGCGGTTGATCTTCCCCACGTACCACGTTCGTTCCTCGTGGTGGGGCAGTTCCTCCTCATCATCCATCATGGAGTACTGGCTACAATCAAGCACAGGCAAGGGTCAGACCCCCTCAGTTTGGGCACATGGCCCCCACATCTCTCTCTCCTCACACTGCTAGCTGCCATCACCCCTTCTGGCAGGGAAGATGTCCTCAGCTCCCAGGTAGGGAGATGGGACTTGCCTGCAACCCCGAAGCAGGCAGAACCGTCTGCGCAGCCTGTGCTCCTGCAGCCCCCCACAACCCACAACGCCCGAACAGGGACACTCACTCCTCCGTCTCATTCTTGATGCCCAGCCACTCGTTTATTTTCTTCTGCCGGGCACCCTTCTGCGTCAGCCACCTGGGGAAGGAGAAGCAAAACTCAATGCAGGCAGCGTGCCTGGCCTACAGCATCCGGGCCAGACACCATTTGCACAGCCATCACCAGAGGGCAGCAGCCATCCCCTTCGAAGGACCGCCGTGCCCCAAGGCTGCAGGCTGCAGGGCTCGATCCTGCACCGAGCAGCCCGCAAGCCGGTTCGACAAGCCCCAAAGCCCTCAAGGAGCCAGCTGGATCGCTCCTGGTCCATGCCGGAGGGCAGGAAGGCCCCGCTCCCAGCCCTCTGCGGAGGCAGGCACTACGTACACCAAATACTGGTCTCGCAGTTTGCGCAGCTGCATGAGGTCTGGCTTGAGGCTGTTCATGCGCTTGTCGATCTCTCGGTTCTCTGAGGCTTGTTTCTTCAGGTCCTGCTCCAACTTCATCTTGCTGTCGTGGATCTCTGTGATGCGAGACTTCAGCTTCTCCGAGTTCATGAGGATCCTGAGAGAAAGAGGGGGGTTTAGGCTGTGAGCCAGGGTGGGGGAGGCAGAGGAGGCAGCCTGCCAGCTCCAGCCCACGGCACGCTGCTGGAGAGACAAGGATTGCGCATGCCTCGGCTCTGCGCTGGGCCAGGATGATCCTTCCAGCCCCCAGAGCCCTTCCCCAGGCAGGGCAAGTCACCACCACCCCCCGTCCTCACCGTTGCACCTCCTTCTCGTTGCCCTCCCGCCGGAAGCGCTCTATGTACTCCTTGCTGCATTTTTCCTGCGTCTGACACTGCTCCTCAAAGATCTTGATTGTCTCGTTGAAGGCCTCGATTGCCGTCCTCTTCATCTGCAGCTCCTGAAAAGGGAGGGGAGAGCTGAAGAAGGGGGAGCATTTGGGCAGGTTTTTGCCCATTCGCATCCCCTCCTTCCCCCTCCCCACAGCAGCACTGTCCTTGCTGCAGCCAAAATCTCCCCCTCTGCAAAGCCCATTCTCTGGGGAGTCCCCTCAAGTCCAGGAGCAGACAAACGGGGCAGCAGGTGCCCGATCTCTGCTATCCTCTGTGCACAGCGGTGCAGCAACCACGGATATCAGGGCAGCCCATGGGGTCTGTGCTCCCAAGGCGAATGCAGGCGCCGGCGTACCTGGGAAGTGCGCGTGTACTCCTCATACAGCAGGTCGTACTCCCAGCTCTTGTCCTGGTACTGCTGGTGATAGACCTTCAGCTGCTCCCCAACGGCTTCCACGCTATCCTCTTTCACCACTTGGTCCTGCCATACGCACAGCCGCAGTCAGGACCTGCTCCTGACCTACAGCAGCCCCTCTTTGAGGCAGCTGGTCCCACAAAACCCCACCAGCCTTGCAGGATGTCTGTCACCCCACAAAGCAATGTCCCAGCACAGGAGAAGGGGTGGGACATTGTCATCTACCAAAGGATCAGGGGTGGATAAGCACATGCCCCTGGTTCAGGCTGTGCTGGCCAGCTGCATCCCTGTGGCACAGGCCTCACCTGCTGGTACTTGGAGATGGGGTAGAGCAGCCTGGTGTCCAGCTTGGCATTGTACTGGGCCAGCGATTCGTGCCGGTAATGGGTGATAAGCTCCACCACCGAGCCAAAAGTCAGGGGCTCTGAGAAGCCGTACTTCCCTTCCCGGTGAAAGATCTTGATAAGCTTGTTATTGCCTCCCTTCCTGTAGCAGGGAGGGGAGAGAGGGCACTTAGCACCACCCCAGCACCCTACACCAGCCTGATGTCTGGGTGTCCAGGCAGCCGCAAGCACAAGGACACGTGCCGACAGCAGAGGCTCGCAGGGGACCCCAGCGCCCTACCTAAGTGTGAGTGTGTACTCTCCCTGGATCTTGCTGGAGGCATCGCGTACCAAGAAGGTACCATCCGGTGTGTCCCGTAGCTTCTCGTTCACCTCCTCCCTACAAGGAACGCGATTGTCATGGCCTGTGAGGTGCAACCAGAGCTCCCCTAGATAACTTGATGGACAGGGCACCCAGGACGTGAGCTGCCAGCCACCCTCTTACCGAGAAATGTCACCCCAGTACCACTCGGCATCCTGCAAGGGCACACTGTTCCCGTTGGCCAAGCTGGCTGCACTGGGCTTTGGCTTAGGTGGTTTTGGAGGCAAGGCTGTAAGAGAAGGAGAGTTGGAGAAGGGTGAGTCCAAGTCCCAGCTCCCCACAGGCAATCCCTTGGAGCGCCGAGTCCCCCTCCCTGCAGTGACTATCCTGGGAAGCCCCGTTGGCCACCACACTGCCAGGAGCTGCTCCAGGTACATCTGCAGCAGGAGATGAATGCCTCGAGCCAGCCTCCAGGCACAGCTGGGCTTCAGAAACGCCCTCGGCAATGCGCTCATGGGGGCAGAGACTCCATACCCATGGAGCATAAACACCAGAGCCTTGGGCCCCAAGGAAGGGGCATCTCAGTACCTGGAGGCAACTGTTCCGGCTCCAACTCCTTCGTCTGCAGAAGTATCTCCAAAAACAGCACAGAGAAGTCAGGGCTCAGCTCTGGGCTGCAGGGAGAGAGTAGCCAGGTAAGAACAGTGGTTGTGGGGGAGAACTTGGTACTGCTCCCATGCCCCCCAGGCAAAGGGGCAGCCGGGGTCAGCTGGTTCATCCCAGCTGCCAGATCATCCCAGGCCGACACAGAAGCAAGGGCTCTGCCCTGGCTTTGAGTCCCACCTCTGTGTGCTGCCAGCAGTTTAATCCCACGTGCAACAAGACAGGGGCTGCGGGCAGACCTGCTGTTACAGGCTGGACTCCTTGTCCTGGCAGGCACGGCGGCGAACGCTTAGTACACGGCTGGAACCCGAAAGCCTCACGTACCTGGCGCCAGGCAGCCGGAGGAGAAGAGGGCCGAAGATCTCTCCCAGGGCCCGAGGGTGGAGGCTGTTGCTCTCGGCCTGCTGCGATACCTTCCCCAGATGCCGGAGCAGGAACTGCAGGGTGAGCGTGTTCTGGAGCGGGACCGCAGGCGACTCCAGGGCCAGCAGCAGCTGCTTCCGGCAATTCTCCGGCTGGGGGATCTCTGGGGAGACAACAAGACACGATGGAAGGGCTGGGACAGCCAGCACCACTCTCCACACTGCGGCTGCATCACAGCGTGGGAGCGCTGTGAGCAGCAGGGGCTGTGAGCCAGACCCCATAGGGACAGGACTTATTTTAATACCCCAAACACGTCCGTCCTGCCCAGCCACCCATTCCCAAGCATGGCCAGGGGAGGTCCTTACCCTGCAGGACACGAAGGATGTCTCCGTGCACGGACACCGGCACCACGGGGGAAGGCAGGTCCTGCAGGTAGCCTCGCAGCGCCTCGCCCAGGGAGTGCACATCAAAGGGCTCCAGGTCGCTCAGGGTCCAATCTGCCAGGGCACAGATTTCCCATGGGAGGCAGGCACAGCACCAGGCACCCAGCCAGCAGCTCTGGTGCTGCCAGCGCCTGTCCCAGAGACCATTGCACAGCACCTGGCCAGCTATCACGGGACACAACAGCCCGGCACCACAAGGGAGCTCAGGCAGCCCTCGGGCAGCCAAGCAGCCCACATGACAAAGAATGCCTGGAAGTGCCCCTGCACCCCAGAAATAAGCTGGCTCTAGGAGCCCACGCAGGTCCCCCCCGGGGGAGGGAGCAGAGGTCATTTCAGGTGCCCACACCCTTTTTCCTGAGCCCTGCCACAGGAACTCGGGGCACCCACAACTCGGGTGAGAGTTTTGTTCCCTGCTGCTGGTAGAGACAAGGGCAGACTGACCAGCCACACACTGAACCCGTCGAGGAAAACACCTCCCTTGAACCACGCCGTCCCAAGAATGCAAGGCACAGGCTGTCAGGACAGCACGTAAAGCCTGTCCCAAAAGCAGCGTGGCCAGAGCTGACAGCACCGCGCAGTTGGGGTTTGCAAGAACGTCTCTGGAAGGGATCAAGCCAGTGTGGTGCTGGATGAGGCCCAAGCCCAGCCGAGAGGCAGACAGCTCCGAAGGCTCCCCAACAGAGACATCAGCTGCTGGCAGAGCAGAGCCAAGGCTCCAGCCACCAAGCTGAGCTGAAAGATCCTCCCTTGCTTATTAGTGGTGTGACAGAGCCAGAGAAGCCTCCGCCAGCCCATCAGCAGAGCACCCCAAGAGCAGGGCACGCCGAAGAGACAGCGGGAGACAAGCACAGGCGTTCACTTGTTGGACTGTGAGTCTCCGAGCCGGTGCCACGTCCCTTTGCTCCAGCCCACGGATGGTGGCAGGAATCCCCCCTTTCCCATCCCTTCCACGTGAGACAGGGACGTGTCAGGACGGGGACGGCCCAGCCCCACAGGCAGCGTGACGGGAGAGGAACTGCCGGGGACAGGCGAGCCTGGCCTGGATTGCATTACTGCTGGCGCTGTCACATCCACTAATCTCCTCCATCTGAGCCGATTCGCCTCCTCACCACGCGGAGCTGGTTCTTACCGGTTCTCAGCGCTTGCCTCAGTTCGGAGCCAGATGTCCTGTACAACATCTCGCTGTCTAACCCTGCGGAAGCGGGGACACTGCTGTGAGCTGTGCAGCTCCCAGCGCATGCACCGTTTCGGTGCCAGCCTAGTGCCTACGCGCCGGCCGGGCAATGGCTGTGGCATGGCTAACCAGGCCTGGATGGTGTCCAAGCCGATCTCCTGCAGATGCTGCCGCAGCCCCTTTGACCCCCAGGACACCCGGTTCAGTGGCCCTTTTTCTCCCCCATGGCACAGATCCAGGCTGGAGGCGCTTTCCAAACCCCAGCACCCACCCGGGGCAGATAGGCGTCCTGCGTGCAGACCCAGCCCCCTCACCCCAGGCCTCTGCGCAGGACGGCACAGGGGGTCAAGTCTTGACTCTGGGGAACAGCAGCTCAAGCCAGGGAGGAGCGGGAGGGCCTCCCCTTCTACAGGCTGCTGTGTCCTGCACGTTGCAGGTTGCTCAGTCCAATACCAACAGCTTTTGAAGACAGCTGCCTCCCCCTCTGCCCTCACTGGGGGGTTTTGGGAGGTATCAGCTTCTCAGTGCTCAGTGTCTCCCCTTACCTTTCTTCTCAATAGCTTCCACCAGCTTCACCAGCAGCGGCGGTGCAATCTCGGGAGGGCTGAACTGCTCCTGCAAGTCTGGGAGAGGAGACCCTGGGGAAGAGGGAGGGAGAGAAGGGGTCAGCCCCAGCTCAGCCGCTACCAGATGCTCTGCAGTGGAGCCAGGCGAGGGCACAACCAACGCTGCTCCCAAAGGCAGCGTCCAAGAGCGAGGAAAGCCGTGGCCCCTGCTGCGAGGCCACAGCCCACACAAACACCGCACAGAGGCTGCAGGGAACCTGCGAGCTGGCCCAGAAACCAGCATGGCACTTGAGCCCTGCCTTGTGCCAAGCCCCCAACGGTGTGTGCATCCCTACTGCTCCCTGCAGAGGCTAGGAAGCAGAGCCTATCTCCCTGGGGACCCTGGCACCCAGGGCAGGCAGCGCAGGAGTTACCAGGGCTCTTGGAGCTCAGGCCTGGTTCAGTCCCTGCCCAGCACAGGGGCTGCACAGGGCTGACAGAGGAGCACGGCTAGGGAGCTCGCCCGCGGTGGTGAGCTGTGATTAATCCAGCGATTCAGACAGAACGCAATGTCAGCAAATTCCTGCCCTTGATTGCTCGTTTAACATGGAAACCAGCCCTCTGCCTCCCCCTCCCCGCCAGCCCACAGCCTCCGTGCAAGCTGTTACAGGGTGCAGACGGCCTGCGGCACAGGACTGGAGTCCTCCCCTTTCTGGGGGATCTACGGCCCCGCATCGGGTGGCATTTCACTGCCACTTCCAGAAGATCTTGAGGTCCCAGCTCCAGGCACCCCCCCTTCCCCTGCGCTGGAGGGGTGACGCATGCTGGGGCAGGAGCACGCAGGCCCGTCTGGGCAGCTGCCAGCGGGAGGCTTGCTGAAGGATGAGCGGTGCCAGGCCCCATTTTGCTTCCAATTGAGCACCAGCTGGTGCAGGAGGCTCCTTGGGGCCGGTCTGCAGCACCGGGCAGACCCTGGGGAGCCCACGGTCAGTGAGGATACCCAGCACACTCCGCTCTGGGGAGGCAGAGCCAAAAAAGCTGCTCCCCATTGCGAAACACAGCTCTGTTGTCATGGATCTGACCCGAACTCACCCAGTGTGGTCTTGCCACGAGGTGCAGCAGGCTGAAACTCCGCACCCGGCTAAGCCTCCTGCACCCACGGCCTCACGGGGAGGCAAAGCAGCTCGTGTCGGTGCAGCCATGGAAAGGGGAGTAAATGGGGCAGGTACCCAGCAGTTCTGCAAGGGTCTGTGCTGTTGGGGGGCAATGCCCCCACCAGAGAGAGCCCTTGGGCACAGGAAGGGGTCCAGCATGGTGCTGGTCAGGGTAGGGAAGCTGCAGGCAAGCTGCCAGGCTGGCAGCTCCGAGCCTGACCCTTGGGAAGGGCTGAAGGGAGAGTAAATACTGGTGCTGCCCACGTGGCCCAGCCGGGAATGTGCTGCTTCAGCAGGCAGCAGCTTGCCTTTTTTTTTTTATCAGGCAGCCTGTGCCGAAGCCAGCAGCGGCTCCCAAGCCTGCCGGGCCCTCCAGGCTGGGCCGCTGTGAACAAGGCCGCTCACAGCACGGCCGGGGCAGCTGCGGAAATATTTCCGAGCCGCATTTTCCGCTCGTGTTCTCTGCGGAAGGCAAACACCAGCAGCTCGTAAATTCACCAGCAGAAAGCGCTGAGTCTCGCTGCTCTGTGGGGCCAGCCCTGCTCCTGGGCTGCGTGACAGCTGTGGCACTGGCCCTGCTCCACGTGTGACACTGGGGGGCTAAGGGATCCCTGCCAGCCAGGGCAGGACCCGTGAAACAGGGCAGAAAAGCTGCCAGCTATGAGCTTCGTGGGGTGGCCAGGAGACATCTCTGCACCTCCCAAAGTGCAGACCACAAAGAAATAACATGGGCTTGGCTTAAATACAGTTTCTCGGTTGCAGAAACGTGTCTCCGCACCAGCATCCCGGCAGGCTGCGTGTAAAATGGCTTTGGGCATTTGAATTGCTACCCTGCAGGCCCCAGCTGTGCCCAAGGTGGAGGCTGGCCATGGGGATGTACCCACTGGGGACAGGGCTGGCACCCCCCTCACGTGCCCTGGTACACAACCCTCACTCTGCTCCAGCCCTGGGCAGGACGCAGACAGGCTGGCTTTTGGTTTCTTTCCCAACCACGTCTTTTCTGTGTGTCAGGAGCTTTAGCACGTATCTTCTTCCACATCCCAATGATCCCCACCCCTGCGCAGGGCTTTGATCACCCAGACACACCCCCACCAAGGGCCACTTGAGAAGGAGAGCCCATGAAGAAATAAATACAGCCCCCGAGGGAGCACAAGGCTGGATGCAGGCAAGGTCGCTGCATCCACCGCAAAGCATGTCCCAGGCTCCCAAGAGAAGCTGCTTTCTTGGAAAGGCAGGTTGTGAGTGGGATGACTCAGGTCAGCGGCTCTCGCTGCCAACCCAAACGCACGTCCCGGTCGCGTTCCCACCCTGCGGAGACGTTTCCTGGGGCTGCCTCTCCGGCTCTGGGAGCAAGAGCTTGGGAGGCAGCTATGGGGAGCTGCCTCAGCCCCACCACCCTGGTTTCTGAGACAGGGGCTCCTTTCTATTCCTTAAGACCCCAGAGATGTTTCACACAGCTAGAAGCATCTGATGGGACAGTCGTGGCTCCCAGGCAGAGAAGGACGAGGAGGATGCAGGACTGCCAGCTGGGAGCATGCTTCAATGCCTGCCAGCTCCTGCTTCTGACCCTACTCCTCCCATGTGTACAAGCACAAGGTCTTCTGCAAGGCATGGGAAGGCAAAGTGTGGTCATCACCCCTATTCGCTGCCTCAGAGCACCTGGGGGCTGCTGAGCCCCTGCCACGGGATTTATATGCCTGGGAGCAAAAAAAAATAGGCAAACAGAAGGCAGCTGCTACAGCTCTACAGGCAGCACTGAGGCACGGCGGCTCTCCCAGCTCCCGGACTAGGTCCGTGCCAAGCCCAGTGCCGGCTGGGAGGCAGCCGCAGGTGCAGAGCGGCCCATTCCCTGCCCGAGGGCGGCTACCCAGCCCCAGCAAGAACTCTGCGATCCGCAGGGAGGGACGGGTGCCAGGCAGACAAGCAATTAGCTCCAGTTCTCGGAAGTACTCTTTTAGACCCTGACTTTTCTCCTCTTGCCCAGAGACAAGTAATTGTGTGTCTCAGCGGGGCTGAGTGGCTCTTGGCAGGGAGCAATGCCCTGAGCGCTCCAGAGGCCGAGGCAGGGAGGTGGTTGGGAGAGGTCAGGACTTATTCCTAAAGGGAGGGAGCAGGGCAAAACCCTCAGCGGAGCAGGGAGAGGGACCAAGGACCACAGGGATCATGCATGGCTGGTCATGGGCTAGAGAGGGAGAAGGATCTTGGAGAGGTAAGAATGGGACAAGGCTCACCCCAAGAAGCTCTGCTAAGCAGATTGGTAAGCGGGGGGAACAACGTGCTTTTCTCTTGGCCAGGACTGAGCCCACAACCCCCAGGCAATTCGACTGCACTGCTGCCAGCACGGGCAATCCAGTGCTACTGAGCTGAGAGCTTCACTGCTGTCCTGCAAAGCCACTCACGCTCCCTCATCCATCGCACACTGGGAGCAGAGGTCTCCCGCAGCAACACGGCATGCAGCAGGGCTTACCTTGCTCCAGAGCCTCCTGCAGCCGGCAGCCGCTGGCCCCCGGTGTTGCAGGCAGGGGTCTCTGCACTCGAGGCCGGTGAGAAGGGACGGAGATCTTCACAGGCCCCACGTACTCCACGTACGTGCCGGGAAAGTCGCCCTTCTGCTTGGTCCGCTCGTTGACACCCAGGATCCACCCGATTTGATTGGGGGTCTGCTCATCCCCGTCTTTGAAGCCCAAAGCTTGCAGGGCCCCCTTGCTCACCACTAGGATGTCCCCAGGCAGCAGATCAATGTCCTCTTCACGCTCCTTGCGGTAGGGGTAGAGCGCACGGTACTGGAATCCATCGGTGCTGCCCATTCTTCCTGCCGTGGGGAGAAGGGCTCTTCAGAGTGAGGCAGCGCGTTTCGGGCGGGAGTGAAGGGATCTCAGAGGCAGCTCTCCCCCATCAGCACTCTGAATGTCTCTGCATGAACCAGCACCCCAGGAGCCTGGTATGGGTGCCCCGGTGCACTTAGGTGCAGCCCCTTTTCCTTAGCTTGAAACCACGATTCAACCAAATTATGGAGCAAAGGGAGAAGGAGACAAACATAATCCAGCAATTGTGAGTGGGCATGCAACAAAGAAACAGGAGATCAGGGTCCACTTCACCGAAAAAGAAGCAGGTTTCTTGGAGTCCAGGGGGCAAAAGCACAGCGGGCTTCCAGCCCAGAACAGCGTGGCATGCTATGTCTCCCTTCCCAGTGCCTGCAAAGAGAAGAAGACCTGTCACTGCACAGCCAGGCACCACACACCCTCCTGAGATGCCAACATTCAAACTAGGGGTTCATCTGAGCAGCTGAGAGAGGCAGAACTTGTTTCCCTCCTACCAACCAGCTGATGCTGAGCCCTGGATCCAACCAGGACACGCTAATACCAATTTACACTCCCAAAACAAAGAGAGGAGCCAGCGGCTGTGGGCAGGAATGCCACCTCCTCTCTGCTACAGTCAGGCACCAACTCTGCATCTTAAAGAGGCTCACTCCTGCTTCTTCAGCTTACTCTCCTTGCAGCACTTATGCAAACAAGACAACAAGTGGGACAAAACAGCCTTTATGCAGAATTTTTGCAAACAGAAAAGGGTGACCCTGCAACCACCAGCTGGAGGCCCTGAATAGGAGCAAAACAAACAGATTTAACTTCTCCTTGTTAAATCGATTAAATTTCACAGTTCACCTTTACATCTCCCCATGCAATCCCCCGCAAAGTCATTTTCTGAAGGTAGCTGCCCACAAACGTAGGTTAACCAAGCTTTCAGCAAAAGGCCTTTGAGTTGCTTTGCCATTCCCACAGAGCAGCACTTCAAAGCTTTGCTCTGAGCAAAGTAAATTTTTGAACTTTTCAAAAGCAGCAACAGCATCAAGTGCAGACATGGGTTCTTTTTGCAGAGATGGAGGTGAGAGGAGGTAAGAAAAATAATCTTTAGAAGCCTTCAAGTCTACTTAGAACTGCTAACTGCCTTTCAGCTATTCAGAGAGAAACTGAAGAATATGCTGCCTGCCCTGCCCAGAAATCCACCAAAAAGAATAAACCTAGGTTATAACATGTTGTGGAAGGGATGTATGAGCTGGGGCATTCCCACCAGCCGGGCACGTCCTCTTTTCCATCCCCTCCCAGCCACACAGGCCAGTTTTCCACCTCCCCCAGGCAAATCCCAGCGTTCTGGTTCCCGCAGCCACGGCATGCAACCAAGGACTGGACCTACAAGGCACTGGGGCAGCCAGAAACCAGCCTTCCCAGGGACACCCTAGGCCTGCTGAAACACTGCTTGCGCTGTTTTGGCCCAGAAACCACCAAACCCAGCTCAAACACTTGAGTCTCATCTGAAAACTATTAGTGAGCAGGAAGGCGCTTCTCAGGGCTGCCAGAGCCTCTGCAGAGGGAGGCGAGGAGGCAAAGGGAGCCAGGGCACCCTTCCCGGCAGGGTCAATGCACAACCAAGCATGGCACAAAGCCAAGGCTGCTCTGTCCGACCGCTGGTTGCACTCTGTGAGAGGCACTAATGTTGGTGATCTGCAGTATTTCAAAATAACCCTTTCAGGCCAGCAACACGTTACAGTTCACATCAGCTACAAGGCTCCCCCTTTCCTCCTGCACATGCTACCACCCCTGCACACTATCAGAAAGTCTGAGGTCAGTGTGAGTCCCCTGAGGGAAGCCAGCTTCACCGCTCTGCAGGCAGGGTCTCCAGCCCAGCACCACGCTGAGGGCTGCTTCCCTTGACAAAGAAGAAAGACACAAGGAGGCCATGGCACCTGAAACCTGTGCAGCGGCCAGAGCCCGCGCTAGTTGCCTGAGCTTGGGCAAGCGTCCCAGCTGGGCTGTCTTTGCCACGAATGAGCAGGCATTGCCCTCAGGGAGGTAAGACACTTGTGGCCAGGACTGAGCCTGATCCAGTTTGCTGGAGAACTTCTCTGGAGCTCCAGGAACAAAACCAGGCTGCAGGACTCATGGAGAGACCCTGGGGACAGGGGGTGTTTGTGGGAGAAGCAGTAGATCCCAGCACAGCTGCTGTGCAAGCTCCCACCACGCTGGGATGGCAGCCGCAGGGAACTCACAGCGGAGCCTGCATTTCCCCAGTCCAACTGGCCCCGGCCAGGAAAATATTACTTCATAATCCAGAGCATAAAGAGAGATTTATGACCAGGCTCGCTGCCTGCCCCTCGCCCCTCTGAACGCTGCCTGTCAGGGTCCGACGGAGCCGAGTCGGCAGCGCCGGGGGCACTGTCTGACTGCCAGGGGCCCGAGCGGCCACTGTGCTGGGAAAGGCGCCGGCAGCTCCCATTTCTCCCGGAGCGGACAGACCCCGTAACGCACCCAGAGGCAGCAGAGCCCAAACCCAGCAGGGCTGATGCTCCCCCAAAGGCACCTCCCCAGCTTCCACCCGCAGATCCCAGCCCCAACTCCAGGCGCCTCAGACATGCTGGTGCAGCCGAAGAGGCTGGAAGCACAAAATACTCAGCCCTGGCAAACTTGTTCAGTAGCTTTTAAAAGCAGACCTGCATGGAGGGGTGGGAAAAGGAGAGTGTTGCTCCGGAGCACTGAGTGTCTCCAAAGAGCAGGTCCCGCAGCTCCTGCTCTGTCCTTCCAGCCTCCTTCACTGAGGTGGGAACGCAGAGGTGCAGCTCTGTGCCACCCTGCTCTCTGTGTCCCAGCAGGTCACTGGGCACATGAAAAAACACAGATAACTTAGAGCCAGCCTGGTCCTGGAGCAGCCTCACCTGCCTTCCCCACACTCAGCCCATGTGGGGATCAAAAGCCCATAAATACGGGTGAGGAGCCACCTGGGAAACCCAAATCCACATGGCTAATGCCGGCACCATCCTCTCCAGGGGAAAGACTTGTCCTCTGTCCCGCCACGGACCCAGTGAGCAGCTTCCCAGGCTGAGCTGTGTGAGCAGGATGGCAGCCGCCAGTCAGGAAAGCTCTGCACCCCATGGAGAGCAGCTGACCGAATCGGAGTGTCTTTGGAAAGTGGGAACACATGCTTCCCAAAGCCCTTAAACAGCTCTTGGAAGGAAGGCGAGTTGGGGAAGGCAGCACCGAGAGCTTGGGACACGCACGAGCCTGTCGGCTGGAAGCACACCTCCAAGCGCAGGAGAGAGGGAGCAGCTTGCCAAAAGATTTCAGCTGGGCCTGGCTCCAGGTTCGCTCGGCTCTTGGAGAGGAACCTCGTGTGTCTGTGCTGGCGAGCACTTTGCTTAGGCTGCTCTGAAAATCCCATGCATCAGACATCTAAATACCTTTGGTAAATCTATCTCAGTGCCCAGAAACAATCCCTCAATTCATTAACTGCTGTCAATACTTTCTTTGTTTAATACATCGGTTTGAAACAAAAAACACATTACAAGTCTTTTTGTGTGTGCCCAGCACATAAATAAAAGCATCTTAATGTTTTAAATGTGGTTCCTGTGCTTTTTAACCCAGTTCCAAATGCAGTTCAAAGTGCAGCTTGACTTGAAGTGAGACTGAGCATTACTTTCCCTCCAGTGAGGCAGAAGAACACATAAAAATATTTAAAAGAAGAATATGCTTACAACAAACTACGCAGCTCAAAGTAACTTTCCAAGTGACGTCAGATCCTTAGCGAGCAAAAAACCACCAAATCAAGTTTTGAACTGCAAAACGCTACATGTTAATGGGTTACAAACAATGAGAACAAACCTTTCCTTTAGTAAGGGGAGAAAATAGGACAATGCAACTAGGGATGGAAATAAAAATGGACACGGAACCGCCTGCCACATCGTGCCCTATTGTGACAACTGCTGCTGCATCAAGTCTTTCTGACCTACGCAGCCAGGGCAGCTCTGCTGGCCCTGCACGCCATCGAAGTAGAAGAAGCTGGCAGTGCTGAGCATGCCATGGGTCACGCTGCACCCACAGGCAGCCAAAACACCGAGCAGCACCAGGGCAGAGAGGGCAAGAGCTTGGCTGGTTATATTTGGGACAAACAGCACAGCAATCCCCTGCGATCCCAGGCAGCATCCCAGGCTGGCTCCCTCCCTGACCCTAACGAAGAGCCTGAATGACGACTCGCAAGGCTTGAGCCACAAGTGAGGCCACGGCAGAGGTGGCAATGCCACGACGAGCTGCAGAGGAATGAGCCGGGCAAGCCCGCAGGGAACTGGTGTGGGCGGGAAGCGGAGCTGGACGCAGTCCACCAGCTGCCCCCAGGGAAGTGGCCAGAGGAGCGGGGAGAGCCGGAGCCATGCCGGGGGCTCACACTCCCAGATTGGCAATGGCTACAACACTGCCAAGCCAGCTGGTATTTCCCTCCAAACAGGGAAAAGAGGCAGAGGAGGGGAGTTACATTGTGAGCCGTGCCCAAGCCAGGCCTGCTGTCCTGAGAGTGACCACATTGCAGCAGAGGCATGGGGCAACCGAGGCCATTTTCACCTCTTTTCTCCCCAAGAAATGCTTCCCATGCAGATGGCAGCAGAGCCTGAGGAGTAGCAGCATCCTGCCCATGGCCACCAGGTGCCCTTTGCTGGGATAAAGTGCATTTGCTGCTCAGACTTGAGTTTAATTAAATATTTTGCTCTATTCACTGAAGCCCAAGGAGGTGAAGGAGTATCTGAAACATTTCACTGAAAACATAAATGTTATGGTTAGCAGAGACCTGAGGAGCCTCATAAATCCCTGCCTTGGGATGACCAATACCTACCTCATTTTTGAGAGACATCTGGAGGTCTCAACAATCTCCTTCTCAACGGCTGGACAGTCTGAAAGCACATCAGGCAATCTGCAGACCTACTCCAAGACTTCTCTTACTGTCTGGAGGCTTCTCCTGAAATCGGACATTCTTGCTTCAGTTGAAGCCTGTCCTGTCTCACCTACCTCAGGGACTCTCTCCTCCTCCCTGCAAGAGCCTTTTACTTGGCTGGAGACTTTTACACACCCACACTGAGCAGAGAAGGACCAAGCACCCTACACCAGCACTATTGCTTCACTCCAGGATCCCTTTATACCAGCCCCCAAGCAGCAAGAACACACTACTTCCATTTTAGGAGCATTCACGGAGCTGGGTTTAGGGACTTTTTTCAGAAATAAACCCAGGAGTCCTATTTTGGCTACTTCCCTCAAAAATTACAGTTCTAAAAAAACCGAGAGTCTCTAAAAAAAATATCCAACTGCTCTTGCTAACTTATCTGCTTAAAATCACATTCCCCAGGGTATTTGGAATTTATATGACGATTTCTTAGCAGCTCTGCACAATGCAGCAATCACATGAAGTAACCTACAAGGTGAGAAGCAACCACATTAGCAGGCCAGCATTATTTGGGTGTTGGTTGAGAGAGGCAAGACCTTCCAACTTGAGAAATCCACTGTCCCTTCCCGTTTGCTTTTTATCTTCCATTACTTGATTACTTTAGCTCCAAGCTGCAGCTCCAGATATTCCCAGAGGAATCAAAAGAGCCCTCAATATTATAAATACTCTTTTTCTTTGTAAACACACTCCAGCACTCGGAGCAAAGCACCAGCACTCTGACACGGCTCCAAACTGGCTCCGCAAACCACTCTGCTCCTCGCCGCATTCCAGCTGAGCTGCGGTTTCTCTTCCAACCCAGAGCTTTTGTCCAGTGAGACCCAACTGCGGGCAGAAAGGATTTTCCTGTGTGCTTAAAACCTTGTTCTACAAGTCAAGAACCGAGGGTTTGGGGCAGCGATCACCTTTAGGAGGATGGAAGCCTCACCGCAAACCACACAGGCAGATTGAAGCACAATCTGCCCACGTCAGAGAAGAGAGTCACCAAAGAAACCAAACCATGGCTTGGACTTTCCCACATCATGGAAGAGTCGATGACTGGAGCAGAGGCCAACCCAGCCTCAGGGACACACCAGCCCTTCGCATGTTAGGGGAGGGTGGGGGAATGGCCAGGAAAGCAGTGATTTAGGCTATATTTACTCAGCTGTCTCCATTCTCTGCTCTCACAGAGAAAGTCACAGGGCCAGCTCCCCAGTGACTCTAAGAACTACTTGGGAAATAAAAGCCATGCATTAATGGGGAGGAGAGGCAGCCATTCCTCTGCCGCGCTGGGCATGGATGCCAAAAGGAGCAATGCTGGTGCCACTCCAGCTCTTTGCAGCTCTCGCAGAGCTCATTTTAGACAGATTTCCCCCCCAGGTTTTATTTCCCATTGAACACGAACCCTCAGTTTTAGGGATATGTGACCATGGGAAGCTTCCCCTCCAAGGGGCTGAGAAACGTCCCCAGGATCAGAACAGATGCAGAACACAAACTTCATAGGAAAGAGGTGGGCTGGCCACTGTCCCAGAGCCAGGGTTTGGGGGCAACTGTGTCTAGAGCCAGCAAAGCCACAGCCACCCCCAGGCTGGACTCCAACACATCCAGCCAGACAGGCGCATCCCTGGGCCATCTGGCCCCAACCTGGGGTCTGTTGGGGTAAAACCGTGGTGGGGCCAAACCGCAGCTGGGCAGGGGGGCACAGCAGTGGGGCCAAGCCCTCAGCCCAGGCTGGAGCCATGCAGCCCTGACAGGCTGCTGCTTTTCTCCAACTCTGCCACGCAAAGAGGGTACTCAGGACCCCTGGCAATGGGGGCTGCACCCTGCCAAGGCGTGGGGGGGGGGGTTGTCCCTGCCCTGGCACCACTGCAGGGGGAATGGCACAGAGGTCCCCATGCTGGCACTGCTGGGGATGGAGATAGCCTGGGGGGG
>VYZV01000590.1:1523-21714 GCA_013401275.1 Pandion haliaetus | reverse complement strand
GCAGCCGCCGCGCGGCGCTGCGGGAGAGCGCGGCGGCGCCCCCTAGCGGCGGGTCGGCACTCCGGATCAGGCACGGCGCCGGGTACCGGCACTGCACCGGGACTGCACCGGGCATGGGGCACTGCACCGGGACTGCACCGGGTACCGGGACTGGACCGGGCACAGGGCACTGCACCGGGCATGGGGCACTGCACCGGGACTGCACCGGGCATGGGGCACAGCACTGGGCACCGCCTTGGGCTGTGGGTGCTGTGGACATGGGGTACTGCACGGGGCACTGGCTGCCACACTGGGCACTGCAGACACTGGGTGCTGCATCGGGTACCGCATTGGGCACCGGGTGCTGCACCGGGCATGGCACCAGGCACGGCACCGGGTACTCATAGTCGAGGCCTAGGGCCAGAGCCAGGCTCCGTGCCAGGCGTGCCGCTGGAAGGGCCGTGTTCCCCCAGCCCTCCCTGCCTGAGCTGGGGCAGCTCCCACCAGCCCCCATTTACCCCTCGCCATCACCCCATGCAACGGGCACTCCCTGCCCAGCCATGTGCCGGTGCCGGCACTGCCGAATCCACCCCCCGGCTGCAGACACCACACTGCGAGCTCATCGCAAGGAACAATTTTAATACAACATAAAACTTCCTGAAGGTAAGAACAGAGCCGGGCGCTGGGCAAGAAGACACAGTCCCCTTGGCTTTTAAGACATTTTCCATTAAAAAAATCCTTTTCCCGCCATATCCACACCACTGGCACGCAGCTGAACCCTCCTTTCCCACGGTGCCGGTGGGCAGAGGGTGCCTGGTGTCTCCTCCAAACCCTGCTGCCTTCCTGAAACCTTAACACAGACGGTGGAGGAAGAAGCAAAGGAAACGCTGAGCAGCTCTGGCTGCTCGGTTTTGGGGGTTAAACGGCACCGGTTTAACGGCAGGAGAAGCAGGATACAGAGCCTGGCACAAACCGCAAGTGCACAAAATAGTCCAACACACAGCCAAAAAAATCAGTTGGCTGCTTTGGGGTAGGAAATGCGCCCGTCAGTAGTGGCACAGTGATGCCCGATGGCAGAGGGGTCAGAAAACCGGGGATGGTCCCCCCCATCGCCAGCATGGTGCTCAAAGCACTGGGGCGGCAAACCGTGGCAGAGGGGATAAGCCGGTACATGCATTATCAAATGGAAACGTTTATATCATAGAAAATGGTAGAAATGGGGGGGAAATGCCAGGTTGAGCTATAGTTTGCTGGATAAAAAGCGATGGGGGAGAGGGATGAAATTTCCAAATTACAAATGAAGCAGCAGCACAGGCGCTCGTTGGGTTGGGTTTTTTTTTTTTTTAAAAAAAGAAATACTGGCTTTTTACGAATGTCCGTATGCACCCACTGATGAATGCTGTGGGCTGTGGTGGCAGAATAAATGCAAAGAGCTAAAACCGATCCTAAAAATCCTGTTAGTATTCACATCTGATTGCTGACCCTCTGGGGAGGTCTCTGCTTTTCCCGCCTGGAAGAGCCGATGGAGCCGGATGGCTCCAAAAGGCTCCAACTAAAAGAATTAAAACCTTTACATCTGCTATACGCTTATAAAATGAACCATATGCATCATCATATGATGAACCATATGCATATAAAATCACCCGTATGCATCCCAGCTTGGGCTGCCAGCGTTTGGGGGATGTTGCTGTGGGTTTTGGGTTTTTTATTTTAAATACTACAATTACTGCTCCCGACGGGGGTTTTTTAGGAGATTTGGGGTATTTCCAGCTAAAACTAAAGTTAAAAAGTGGGGAAAAGTGAGTGGGTTTTTGCAAGGTAGGAAAGAGCGTGTTATCCGGCTGGGAGCTGGGACATGCACGGAAAAGCCTGGGACTCCCCCGAGGCCGAGTCAGACCCTGCGATGGTCCTGCACTGCCCGTTTAGCTTATAAAAAGTAATAAATTAATTAACGAATATTTGCATCGAGTCTTTTCTATACACAAAGGCTGGGGCCCTACCGGGGAAACACCGCCGCCGGAAAAGCTCCTGCATCTCTATAAAAATATGAGCATCTTTCGGGGAGTACAAAAAGCCTTTGGGGGAGGCAAAGTGCCGGGGTGCAGCCAGCCCGGCCAGCGCCAACATCCAAAATGGCTCCGAGGACGTTTATCTCACGGATATGCCACATGGGATGGGTTTTTTGGGGAGGCGGTGGGATGCTGCGGGGAGGCTGAACCAGCCCTGGGTGCTGGTGTGGGGCTCAGGCGTGTTCAGCCCCGCTCCATGTGCTGCCCCGGGGTGCTGGGAGCCGAGCACCCGCTGGCTCCTGGCCCTGTGTCAGCAGCGCCAGCGGCACCCACGGTGGCTGCCGATGGCTGGTTGCTCTCTCCCCGCAGTTCCGGTGCTGCCGGGAGCCTCGGTCCTGATACTCGCACCCATCCTGCCACGGTGATGAGATGCTGCCGTCTGGCAGCTCAGTGTTGCCGATGGGGTAGGAGCCCTGGCATTCCCACTCGGCTGCTGCTGGCTCCTGCTCGTCGCTCTCGGAGCCCTGCACCGCGATCTGTGGGACCGGGCTGGGCTTCGGCTTCGGCTCCACACCAGCTGTGCTGCCACGCTGGAGAGCTACACCCTGCCCGGCTTCACTCTTGCCACTGTCTTCGCTTGCTGGCACTGGCTCTGGTTCATCGAAACTCACTTCTTGAACCGCTTCTTGCTTCTTGAAGGAGTCCCGGCGCTCAGAGAGGTTCAAGCGCCGCATGACTACCACCTCCTGGTCCCGGTCGTGCCTCTCCCCAAGCCGGGAGCCGGCAGGGTGATAACTGTGCTCCCCAGGGTACACCGGTGCTTCACCCTCCCCAATGGCCTCCCCATCCATTGCTGGCATCTCCAGCCCCAGCTTGCGGCTGCCGCCCGTTTTCTTCTCCGCCAGGATGGTGACGATCTTCTCAGCTGACTGAACGCGTTTGAGGAGAGGGGAGCGGGGACAGTCGGTGCTGCGGGGTCGTGAGCTCTGCCGGACAATGGTGGGGGGGGACAGGGTCTTGCCCTGAAAGGAATGGGGGGTTTTGGGATACCCAGGAAGCGGAGATGGGGAGCGCTGGGGAGAAGGCGGGCGCTGGGCGGAGGAAGGGGTGCAGGCGAGGGGTGAGGGGGGGATGCTACTGGTGGATTTGCGACGTCCCACTTTGTAGCGTTGCCCACCCAGTTTGGGTGCCAACCCATGCAGGGAGCTGGGGCGCACGTGGCCGGCGGGTGACGTTGGGGTGCTGGAGGAGGGAGAGGTGCTCTGCGGGGACGCAGCATCTGCCATACAAAGAGAAACAGGTCACCACGAAGGATGGAGGGACGTATGGCATCCCCGCCCTGCCCGGAGCAAATATCCCCCCCCAACCCCGCCACAGGTTGGGGTACCTGGTGGCAGGTCAGGAGCGGGGCTGCGGCAGGGCGTCGTGGGACCCGGGGACAGGCTGTGTGTGGGGGACTCTGGGAGGCTTTCGCTGGAGGACAGCGAGTGATGGAGACCGGAGGAGAAGCTGCGGCTGGTATGGAGGACCGACGACTGCTTGGAGATCTTCTTGAAAAGGGATTTTCTCCTGGGAGGGTGGGGAGCAAAGGCGGTGAGAAAGGAATAGGCTCAGCTTCTGCTTAAAGCTGGTGGCCCTGAGTCTGCTGAGCCAGTGCTGGCAGGACCGGAGCCCACTGGAGACCCCAGCATGGCAGAGCCAGAGCATCCCGCCAGAGCATCCCCCTCAGCTCCAAGGACACACTGGGAGAAATGCCATTTTATCCCACTCCGGTTCTACTCACCTGTCCTGGCCATCCCTTTTCCTGCTCTTCTTACTCCTCCGTGCCATCCTTGTCTTGGAACTGTTTTTCCGAGCAGGACCAATTTTAATGGAGGTGTTCTCCAGGGCAGTCGTCCGCAAGGCCACTTTATTCCCGCTCTGAGGGATGGAAAATGAAGCGCTGCAGCATGCCAGATCTAAGCAACGGATCCGAACCGGCTCCCGCCTCGGCTGCTGGCAGAGCCGCTGGATTGATGCACCAGTCCCAGGCGAGCAGAACAGTGCCAGTCACCTACCTTCAGCAGCAGCTCCACGACGTCCCGGTGAACTAAACCCAGCACTGACTCGCCGTTCACGTGTGTGATGAGATCACCTGCTCTCAGCCCTGCTTCCTGTGCAGGGCTCCCCTCTTCCACGCTCTGCAATTGAAAGACCAAGGTTTTATTCAGGTACAAACCTAAGTTTCCTCCGGGGGTTTTCCCACCGGGAAACGTGGCGTCCGGCATCACCGCTCCCTCCCCACACAGAGCCCAGGCCACGTACCCAGACCATATGGTGGACAGTATAGACGTCGCTGTCACCCATGTAGACGCGGATGGCTCGCAGGGTGAAGCCGTACTTCTTGCCCGAGCTGTGGATGATGATGGGGGGCCGCAGGCTGGCGATGGCGAGGGATGAGTCTCGGCTTGGGGAGGAGTCACGGGAAGAGGGATTGGATGAGAGGGAGTGGGGGGAGATGGGGCTCATCAGGGCACTGCCGCCAAAGTCATCTGCAAGTGGGAGAAGCCAGCTCAGCCTGGGAAAACCACATGGCAACCGCCATCCAGCAGGATAAACCACACAGCACACGGACCTGAGGTGATGATGAGGGACAACGCTGAGACGGAGGCGGATTTGGGGACGCGGCTGCCCGGCGAGGCTCTCTGCCTGTCTGGCACGTCCTTCTGGCTGCCCAGCCGACGGCTCCCGCCCGGCTCCAGGCCCCGGGGAGTCGAGTTTTTGGTGCCGGTGCTATTGCTCCGGAGACGGATGCGGTTCAGGCTGACGAGATCGGCTGCAGAGAGGGGAGGAGGAGAGTTTGGGGACATAGAGAAGCCACCCCATGCCGTTCAGGACCCCGGCTGGCCCCACAGCATCCCACACCAGTGCCCACAGCCTACACACCAGATAGCACCGATGGCTTCACCGCGCTGCCAGTCCCTGTGTCGGGGTCTCCCAGCACAAACTTGGGTCTCTCTGGCTTGGAGGATGCCACGCAAGGGCTTTCATCCTCTGAGGAGAAGGCAAACTTGGGCATGGTGTCCAGGCTGTAGGTGCTGGGCAGTGCGGCAGGGCTGCGGCTTCGCTCATGCCGGGAGGTGTACGGCGTGGAGCTGCAGGATGTCCAGGAGCGGAGCCTGTGCGGGGAGAGCAGGAGGGCTCAGGACAATCAAAGATGGGCAAGGGGGATGGCACTGAGCCGCTGCAGCACCCTGCAGACATGTCCCACCGATGCCTCTGCAAACCCTTGGTGCCGGAACAAACCCTCAGCAGCAGCACAAACCCACATCAGCATTGCATCCCCCCTCTCAGCACACACCGGGGCTCTGGGCCTGCCAGCCGGCTCCTGTCCTCGTCTCCCGAGTGCCTGTCCCATCGCTCCTCTTTGTCCTCGCTGTGACTCCGGTCGGAGGATGAGAGGCTGAGGTTGGAGTTAGCTGCCAGGAATTCAGAGCTGCTGTACACCTGAGGAGGAGAAAAGCCATCAGCAAGGAGCAGAAATTCGGGAATCCGCGGGTGGTCCAGCATCAGCCAGGGCACCGATGCTTGGCATAACCATGCCAGCCACAGCATCCATTGTTCTGGATGCTGGAGGAGGGATTGAAGCACCTTGCTGAAGCGATGGGAGCAGGAGGAGAACTGCCCGATCTCCACAGATGATTCCTCGTCGTTGGTTTCTTCATCCTCCGAATCCAAGTGGTGGTACCTCTCAGAGCGAGCTGAAAGCAAGAGCCAGAGCAGGCAGGGCTGTCACCCTGCCTGCAACACACCGTGTCCTGCCTGCCCAGGGAGCTGTATTGTGGCTGACAGCTTGGTCCCAAATCCCAGGAGAGTTTTGGGGTAAGGCGGCTTTTGGTAAGGCTGAGCAGCCTGGAAACAGGATTGCATCTGTTTTGTGACTTCAGTTGTAAAGCGACCAACTTTACCCAGGAGATTTTTAACTCCTGCAGGAGCATCTGACCTGCAGCTGAGATAACGGATTGGCAGAGGTGGCGAAAGGGGATGGATTTGGCCTCACTGTCAAAGTAGCTGGTGTCATCCTCTGATTCCAGCTGGGGGATGAACTCGGCCTTCTGCCGCAGCAACCCGTTCCAGTCCAGGTGGAGGAAGAAGGAATGGTGCTTCACCTCATGTGCACCCCCTGCCAGGCAGAGAAACCTGTGTCAGGGGGATGGGGCAGGATCCAGGATGCCTCCGCTGCCAGCCGAAACAGCACAGTCTCTCCTCCAAGAAGAGCAAATGACTTAAACCAGGATGGACTGGAGCCCTGCGCTGCCTTCCCGGGGTGAACCCCAAGCAGGGGACCTCCCCTGAGCATCCTCAGTGTGCCAGGACATGCTTTGGTTTCAGAAAATGGCTTGACGTGAATTAGGGTTCCAGGTAACACCCCAAGCACTGCGTGGGGGCTGCCACACGTACCGGTGCCCAAGCGCTCGAGGGGACACTGTCTCAGCAACCGTGTGATCAGGTCCTGGGCATCCGCAGGAAGAGCCTCCTCCCCTTCCGGCCACATAATTTCATCTGCAAGGAAAAAGGAAAAGGAGTTTGGAGTGGCTGGAAGAGTTTGGACACAATGGGGGCTGTGATGATGTGAGGTCACAGGAGAAGTCACTTCTGGGCAAGAGGAAAGTCCCCCAGGAGCCGCAGCAGATGAAAGCATCCTCCCAAACTGGGAAATCAAAGCTTGAGGAGCCTCCTCGCCATTTAGCTGAGTATGAAATGAAGGAACAAAGCTCTCCATGTGTTAAGGATGAGCCATGACTGCTGGGAAGAGTGAACTGAGGAGCAAAGTTGCCACTGATACTCACCGCTGATGACCTGCCCAAAGAGCTCCTCGGGGGTGTCTCCGAAGAAGGGGACGCAGCCCACCAGGAACTCATAGAGGATGATGCCCATGGCCCACCAGTCGACAGGCTTCCCGTAGCCCTGTATGAGGATGACTTCTGGGGCAATATACTCCGGAGTGCCACACACCTGCATGAGAAGCAGTGGCTGACATCTCTGCAATGACCTTTGCAACAAATCCTGAGGCTATCCCCGTCGCCTGGTGATGGCAGATTGGCCAAGCAGAGCAGGACCTTGTACCTGCTTGTCCATGAACTCCCGAGTGTCCTTCTCCATATGCCCTTCGTAGAGGTTCGTGGTCATGTTCATCAAGCCAATCTTTGACAGGCCAAAGTCCGTCAGCTTTATGTGGCCCATGGAGGTGATGAGCAAACTGCAAGAGAAGACAGATGCCCCATGATGATGCTCTTTGCTTCTGGGGAGACCTAGGCAGGACCAGGCAGACCCCAAGACCTCTGGTCCTGGTGCAACGGCACAGAACCAGGTCTTTGGGCACCAAAAACCATGACCTCATTCTCCCTTATCCTCTTGGCTTGGATCAGTCCCTCTCCCTTCCCCATCCAAATCCAACCCTGTCCTTGCTCAGACCTAACCCGCATCCTCACTTGTCAGGTTTGAGGTCCCGGTGGACGATGCCATAGTTGTGGAGATACTCCAGCGCAAGAACGGTCTCAGCGAAGTACATCTTTGCCATGTCGACGGGCAGCGGGCCCATGTTCTTCAGCAACGTGGCACAATCCCCCCCTGCGAGGACATGGGTCCTCCTGAGCATGGGAGGCTCAGAGAAGGCAGGGAGGTCACTGGGCAGGGCTATGCTGCCTCTCCTGCCAAGCAGGCTCCCAGCCAGACCCTCCCGTCCCTCCTTGGAAGCAGTGTTGATCCTTGGGCACAGGGCACAAACGCTCTCCTAAGTGAGCATGGCCACCACCTTCATCAAGGTGAGACTCAGGGTCACCAAAGCATCTCCTTGTGCTTCCCTCTGCTCCCTGGAGCAAAGCAGGGCAGGAGATGTCCTGGTGGTGTCCTTGACACTCAGACATTGATATTCCCCCATCCCCGCTGCACTGTCCAGCCCTGGAACCTGTTCTCACCTTCCACATACTCCATCACCATGCAGAGGTGTCGCTTTGTCTCAAAGGAGCAGAACATGCTGACCACGAAGGGGTTCTCCGCGAAGGTGAGGATGTCCCTCTCCACAAACACCTGCTGGATCTGGTTCCTCAAGATGAGGTTCTGCTTATTGATTTTCTTCAAGGCGAAGCGCTGCCGTGTCTCCCTGTGCCTCACCAGGTACACGGCCCTAGGAGACAGCGAAACAGTTGGACCTCAAAACATGTCCTCCGACTACCAGGACCGACCATGCAGCACCACAGGGCTCGGATGGGGAGGACTTTGGAGATGTTTACAGATGGAGAGAAGTGTTAGGAACTTCCCAACTGACCCGTAAGCCCCGTTGCTGATCAGCTTGATGGTCTCGAAGTCCCCCTCACATGGCTTCCTCCGAGGAGCAGTGGCCAAAGGCTGGCTCTGAAGAAGACAGAAGTTTTTAAGGATTCCCGGCACGCCGGCGCTCTGAGTGCAGGCAGGAATTCACTGAGCGCCATCATGTATCACTTCCGAGCGCTCCTCGCTGCCAGAGGACATCCCTCCCTGAACCCTCTCCAGCCACAAACCCCAAACCAGAAGACCAAGATGCTCTGCAGATCAAGAACCTACTCTGAGCTTTGCCCACTCAAGAAGCCAGATGAGGGACTGTGAGATATTACACCTGAATACAAGTCACCCTTGGGGACAACCCAAATTAACATCTCCCAGCCTAAGATAGCAGAGGAGCTGCTGCAAGGAGCTTCGGTGTGGGGTGAGGTGGGATGAAGCTGGAGGCAGCAGGAGGGACAGGCATGTAGGACCGCGCTCACCTCACAGGCATCATCGTTCTCTGGTGTGATGGTGTTCCCACTGTCGAAGTGATCCAGCTGGACCATTTCTGCAGAAGACAGGGATGGTTTTCAGCTTCTTCATGCTCAGCCCCCACCAAAATAACCCCCCAGCGATGACTCTCCCTCCAAACTCAGAGATCCCGCGGGGATTTAGCCACACGCTTTGCTCAAGCTATTGTATGGAGAAATTCAGGTCATGGCGTTAAGAGGTTCAACAGGAGGTTAAACATTTATATAATTCTCTTTTTTCCATGGTCATTCCCGTGTTCTTCAGGGATTATGGTTCGCCCCCCAAGGCCATGGCTTCCTATGGATTAAGCGTTCTTGAGCTTAATCTGCTTTGCTGAATGTGTTGGGAGCAATAACGAGGGATGTGGGGCTGGCCAGGAGACTTGGACACCATCCTGGTCCTGCTGTGACCCACTCCATGATACCAGCTCAGCCCTGCTGGTCCCTCTGCCACCTCCCAGTGCTCATTCACGGTCACCAGTGGCCAAACTGGGAGTCTTCATCCCACTGTGGACCTCGGGGCCACCAACCCAAGCAGTTCCCTACCCTCCAGTGGGTCCTTGACGAGCCCCAGTTGGCTGATGATGTATCGGGGAATATCGGTCTTTATTCCCTGGCCAACTTTGGCGTGTCCTTCTGCAGCTTCCAGGAGATGGTAAAACTCCTCCGGGTCAAACTCCTGGATAGGGAAAACCAAGCACAGCTGAGGAGTGAGACTTTGCAAAGTTAAACATTTCCTCTAAGCCTTGCTGGTAACACCTGTAATTGGGGACAGGCTCTGGATGCTTGCAGAAGCAAGCTAAACTTTCTGCTCCTGTTTCTAGCATCGTTCCCTATGTGAGGGGTTGATGGAAAAAAATGTAGCCCTGTGAGTTGGCCTTGGAGGGGAAACCAAGGAGAGCACACCAGCAGCACACTTCATCACAGCTCCTTCTTCCCGCTGCAGGAACCATAGCACCAAGGCAAGTGCTTTAGAAATTCAGCGCAACTGCTAAAAAAACCCTGAAAATGGATGAGAAAGCTTGCTAAGAAGTTCACATCCCACTACTCCACTAGGAAAAAACAGCTTCTCCTCTTCAAGAAATGGCTTTAATGCTAGGAATGGTCTTAGCTCCTTGCTGCAGCCAGGCCAGGATGGTGCAGAGCAGCCGTTTCCATGGAGGACCAGGCAAGGTGGTGAGGAGATGCCTTGTCTTTCATGGTCTGTGCCCGCCTGGAGAGGTGGCTTTGCACCCCGGGTGGGTGCAGACCATGAAAGATAAGAAACATCAGGAGCTGCCATGTCTTACCAGGCACTCCAGAAGGCGAGCAGGACGGGAGATGATGATCAGCAGCTTCCTCACCAGTTGGTCGATGAACTTCACCTCCTCACTCTCCGAACGTTCCTGAGCCTGCCAGAGAGGAGACAGAAACCAGGCATCTATCGGTAGCCGCAGGAGATGGCACTGGGCAGGGAACTGCCCTGTACTCACATCTCGGAGCATCTTCTCGAGTTTCTCCTGCAGCTCCATGAAGTAGCGGGAGGTGATGAGAGCTCCCTGGGACTTTGCCAGGCAGTCACGGGCCAGCTCAATGATTTGGTGGTGGATGAAGCCCAGCACCCCATCTGCCAGTGGCAGAGTGCTACTCGGAGAGAAGTTTGTGATGGTGTCCTGCAGACGCTCTTCCATTTGGGCTGTGGCCTGCAAGGCAGAATGCATGGTGATGCCCAGGAACACGCATCCCCATGGCATGCATTGGGTTTGGCCAGCCAGGATCTCATGCTGCTACCTCCTGTAGCTCTAATATCCACATGCACATCATGGCCCCACCTGTGACCCAGCTTCCAGAAAACTGGAAAAGCTCCACCAAAGCCTCCCAGAGACCTCTGCCTGCATGTGTGACGAGGCAGACCCGCAGGTCCCTGCCTCCCCAGTTCATTACCACATCTCCAGTGTCCTCAACACCCCCTGGTATCTACACATGCATTCTATATTCCAGCACAGAGAAGAGGTTGTTCTGGAGAAGATGCTGTCAGGATGCCATGGAGGGACTAATGCACTCGTCCCCCCCAGTCCTGGCAGTTACCTTGGGGAACCTCTCCTTGTAGACATGGTTCATCATCACAACCTCATTATCAAACGTTCCACTCGTCCGTCCAGGGCTGCGGAGGGAGAAAACCAGTTGCATTATGAGGTCCAAGTAATTTAAATCTATGCAAATAGCTACTACCCCTGGAGAGCAATTTGTTTCCTCCTCCTAACTCCCGATCCCAAGAAGTTAAAGGTCATCCAAGCGGAGCCATCAGCCTTAGGCCAGCACTTCCAGCAGCATCTTCCACCATACATGGATCTAGTGGTCCCTGGCACCCGGTCCAGGGAAGGTTAACCTCCCACAGACCCATGTCTCCAAACTTAAGTCACTTGAAAATCCAGAGCTGAGAGGCTGGTGCATCAGTCAACTTGGCTTTGAAGAGTGAGCTCATCCCTTCCTTCCTCTGGATCCCACAATTTCTTGCCATCGTTGCCCTTTTTGCAGCTCACCAGCAAAAAAACCCCCATGATGGACGCAGGGACCTTCATTAAACAAGGCTTCTCTCTTCCCCTCACCCAACATTGCCTCTCTCAGGCCCCTGCCTGGTGATCCCGTTATGTAAAGCAAGTAGCAGGAGCAGCCAGCAACTCATTAACTGCTATACAATAAATGCGGTGATTAAAACCAGACCCAATCTGCTAGCTGCTAGCCCCAGCCCAGCCCCAGCTCAAGCCATTGCCGTGCCGTGCTGACCGCAGAGCTGGCATCTCCTTGGTGAAAACTTTACCACCTACAAAACCTTGTCAGATAATTAATCTGATTTTAATGAAATTTCAGCCGGCAACATACAGGGCTATGGCCCTGCCTCTGGTACAAAGAGGGTTGGGACCTTTTTCAGTGGGAAAAGAGGATTTAACCAAAACATCCCCTGTAAAAAGCACAACCTCCTGGTGCTGGACAAGCAGAACCATGACTGGCTCCTTGCACAGGACACAGCCTTGGAGCAGCAATGCAGAGCTTTGCAGGTCCATAGGGTCAGCTTGCACGATGCTACAGCCACCAGCTTGAAGGTCTCTCCAAATTTTCCTCTCTCCAGCCTGCAAATGCCTGTCCACCTGGGCTCCTTGTTTTTTGCAGAGGCAAAGGCCAGGCTGATGCTCAGCCCCAGCAAACAGAGGTGATGTTTCCTGACCCAAGCCCAGAAATGGGATTTTTAACCTCTTAACGGCAGGTCAGGCTGGTGGCCTCCCAGCCATGCCCTGCAAAGATGGCCACTGCTCAGGCTTCTGCTTGGCGGTCCCCTTCTCTCGTCTGAAACCTTTGAGAAAATTGAGCAAGAAGCTGCAAACCAACTATTTTGGAACAAATCCCACTTTCTCCAGCTTCAGCCCCGGGAAACCTCACTTTCAGGTGTTGTCTACTGCCAGGAGAGCAATGCCACATCCCGGCAGCTGAGAAGATGCCGAGAACCAGACCCTACTGCCTGAAACCACAGAGCTTAGGATCATAGAATTATGGACTCATGGAACGGTTTGGGTTAGAAGGGACCTTTGAAGTCACCTAGTCCAACCCCCCTGCAATAAGCAGGGACATCTTCAACTAGATCAGGTTGCTCAGAGCCCCGTCCAACCTGACCTTGAATATTTCCAGGGATGGGGCATCTATAACCTCAAGCCATAGCTTCTCCACTCCCCTGCAAGGGGAAAACCCGTGTCAGGGTCAACACCTTGGGATGGGCTTAGTGGGACCAGGACGTCCCAGGAACAGCTCACGAGAGGGCAGAGGGTGCGCTGGATGTGCCAGCACCTGGTACATCATCACAGCAGCACTGTGGGTGCTCCCCACAGCGGATGCCGTACCTGAGGCTCCTCGATCGTGGGCGCAGGCAGGGCGAGTGCCGCCCCTCCTCGTCCGTGACGCTCTCCGTACTGCGGAAATGCTTAGAAAGGAAATGCAGCTCGTCGGGTGTGGGTTGGTACGGCAGCTGGTGCAGGCGCTCCTGGGAGGACGAAGATGACTGGAAAGAAAGAAACATGCAGGGGATCAGGAAATGGAGCCATGCTTCCTGGCAGTGGGGTGGAAACCAGCAAACCCAGGAGGAAAATATTCCTTGGAGCCTCTTAGGAGACTGGAAACACCGATGGGCAGCATGCTCTGTGCTCTATAACATGAAATATGGACGGCAAGACCAGCCTGGGGAGGTCTGCGCTGCCCACTCCCACCCCAAACCTACCCCGGCTCTCCCACTCAATCCAGCTCTGCTGAGCCCCATCCCTTGTACCTGCAGCATCCCAGGCAGCTCCTGCCTGGCCATTCCCCTGCCTGGTCGGGATGTGCCCTGTGCACCCTCGACCCATGACATGCAGGGTTGCTGTAACACCCAGGGATGCTGCAAAGCCCAGGGACGCTGTAAGCCATTCGCCAGGCTCTATGGCTTTCTTAAAAGCACATTTGGAAAGTGTGATGCAGCTAAAGCACATGGTCCTCTAGGAACAGAGGGGCTGCCTAGGAACTGACACCGTGGGGCTCAGGAGGCATTTCACCAAAAATCAAGGGGTTTGGGTTCTTCTCGCCTGCTGTCATGAGAAAGTAAATGTTACCGAGACAGTGGAGCTGGGGGTGTTGGTCCCATAGCCAGAGGAGGGTAGCGAAGCCAGTGACCACCTTCTGCCATCAGCCCTGTGAGTGCAAACGTGCTGATCACATACAGGAAAAAAACAACATCTCTAAATGCAAATAAATAACGTCAGAGCAGTAAGGATAGGGAAGAAGATGCAGGTTTGGCTTGAATAATAAAGCCCTGAAACCTCTTTGCAGAATGGACTGAAATTGGGTGAAATAAGAGGGGTTTTCAGGGGAGGGGGCTGTTCCAAAACCCTGGCGTGCAGGCGGCCACGGGGACAGTGACAGCAAGCAGGGTCCCCGTGAAGGGACAGCACTGGGGCTCGGTTGACTAGCAAATCTGTTTCAGACAGGGAAAAAAAAATGCCCTGTGAGAATCTGATTTTTAATTAAAGCAAAATTCAGCCTTCTGGGACTTTGTTCTATGAGAAATTTGGATTCCTAAAGACCGTCCTGAGACAACAGGCGCCGCGGAGCAGAGTCTGGTTATAAACAGGAAGGCAACCGCTCACACGTAGGCAAATGTTTCCTCTTGGAGACGTTTCTAATGGACGGGGCAACGTCCACGTCAAGATGAGGCCCTTCACCTCCTGCCGCTGTTTCCCATGCAGGGCCAAGGACAGCGGGAGCTGGCAGGGTGCCGGATCTGGCACCGGCACCACTGCACACCCTCACCGCCGGCAGGCTCGCAAATCCCCAGCCCTGCAGTTTGGCTTTTCACTGTTACAAGCATGAAAACCATCTGTAAGCCTCCAGATTTTTTATATGTGACAATCAATGGGTTAAAGTCAGCTCTCCGCCCCTATGCATGCAATTAATTAACTAGTTAAACAGGATTTTGGCCTCTGTGTCTGGAGCAGCGCAGGCTGGGGAGGGAAAGCAGCAAGATCTGCTTCCGTGGGGACCCAGCTGAGCATCCGTCCCCGGACATCTGCTGAGCATCCGTCGGGAGCACTCGGAGTGGGTCCGAGCTGGGGCTGAGCTCATGGCTGGGGATGGTGGGATGGGAACAGGGATATTTCTGCTCCTGGAGCTGCAGGGAGCCCAATCCCAGAGCAAAATCTCCTGCTCAGGGATGCACACAAAGAAGGGCCTTGCCGATGCGGAGCAGACATCTCCCTGTAACACAGCTCCAGCCCATCCCCAGTACTCACCTGTCAGTCCGAGGAGCATGGCTGGGGTCACGGCAGTGGCAGAGCAAACAACACCAGACCAAAAAAACAAGGGAGAAAAAAGAAAAAAAAAAACCTAAACAAATAATTTGAGAACAACAGAACAGTCCCAGCTGGTGGATTATAATTATTAATGAATATTAATGGTCTGGGAGGGGGGCTGGGAGCTCACCTGCGAGCAAAGGGGAAGTTGATGGAGGTGCTGGCAGAGAAGTTGCGTGGGCTGTCCAAGGGGCTGCTCCCAGCTGTGGGGAGAAGAGAGGAAAAGTCACCCCGATACTGGCCCTGGTGCGATGCCCGGGGTGCCTCAGGCTGCTACTGTGTGGCAAAGAGGGGGTAAATCGCTTCCCAAGCTATTCCCTCCTGGAAAAGGCACCTGTGGCCAGGAGCCAGCCCGTTGCTGCTAACAAGGTGCTGCAGAAGCAGAAGGGTCCCCCACTGCCCCTCCAAAATATTTGGGTCATTTTGGGAGATGGTCAACCCATCCCCTTGAGACATCCCTTACCTGTCGGCACGGAGAGGGGGGAGAGAGGCCGCGAGAGGGTTGGAGAGGGGGTGCCCACCACTAAGCTCTTCCTATTGCTGCTTCGGCAACTAGGGAGGAAAAAGAGGGAATTAATTTGGGGAAGCAAAGGATGGGCAGGCCTGGATGGGCTCAGGCACGTACAGGTCCACTGGTACATGATGTCCTGTGCCAGGGGACATGGCTGCCATCACCCCATTGATTATGGATCTTCCACCGCAGGGAAGATCCGTCCCTGGTTCAACGCTGCCAGAGATGGGCCAACGGGGTTATTTTTAATGATGAACTGTCTTGTCAAGGTCCCACTTCTGGTTTTAGCTCACTGGGGAGGGCAGAGGCAGGCGGCCCCTTGGGCAACAGGCCGAGGCAGGAATAGAAAAAGGGATGTAAAAGGAGGAAGCAATGGAAATGCCAAGTGGCTTCAGGCCACAACCTGACCTGCTCCATCGCGTAGAAAATGCCCCCCAGTTCCTATAAACCTCCCTGCACTTGGTGGTTCCCAGGACAGAGTGGGGAGGACAGTTGGTCCCCAACCCTCTGAGACTTTGCAGTGTTGCTGGGCATTTGTGATGCCATGGCAGAGGTCCGGCTTGGCCACGCTCCAGCAGGCAGCAGGAGGAAGCCATGTGCGCCAGTGCCAGATGAAAAGCAGCACCATGCGCAGGTCCACACTGACAACACTGGCACCTTGACACCCCAAACACCCCGAAACTCCCATCCCAGTGCTGCACTCCAGCATCCTGCAGAGCTCCTCTGGAATAACCGAAAGGCCACATCTGCAAGCGCTGGGTCTCCATATCACCATCTCCATTCCCACCCTCCCAACTCACAAGATTTCAATCCTTCTTGCAGGAATTTCCTTTTCCTTTTCCTTTCAGCCCTTCTCTAAGCCCTGAGCCCAAGGTTGCCTTGCAAGCATAGCCCAGCCTCAAAAAGCCCACCTGCCCGCAATGATGCTGCAGCCCCACTCCCACCATATGCAGCCCATTTCAACCCCATTTAAAATACGGTCAGCTCATTTAAGTTCTCCTTCACTCTGCCGAGAAGGAACTGCAGATATCCACAGCACAGAGCAGAAGCTCAAACACGAGGACAACCTTCTCCTTCCTCTATCTGTGCTTCCTCGGGCTGTGAATTCTGCAAAGGTGACGCTGAATTTCCTCGCTAGGCTGGGAATGGGAACCCACACGAATGCCAGTAATTAAAGGACATTGTTTAACATCACACCGCAGCCAGATACACCCACAAAATTGAGGGGATGAACCCGGAGCAAAGGGATTCTCCCCGGATCCCAAAACCGGAAGTGAGCAGCAGATGTGGTATCCGGGGTGCAAAGGACGGCATTTTGCAACACGCCATCCCTCCAGACAGATGTACATAGCACCAATGCATCGCCAATGCTGGCCACGCGTGGTCGGAGCTCCACACACATGGTCAGAGCTCTGCACACACCGTCAGAGCTCCACAACTGTGATCAGAGCTTTGCATGCATGGTCAGAGCTCCGCACATGACTCCTGGCACCCCAGCACCTCCCGCTGGCATCTCCCCCCCTGCAGACCTCCTTCTGCTCCTACCCCAAAAATGGGAGCCCCAACTATTCTGCTCGAGAACTATTCTGCTCGAGACTGAAGGTCTCAGCCAAGCTGGTGACTGGGGAAGCTGCTTGGAGCCCCCCCAAAATCCTCCATGCACCTCTGCGACTGCCCTGAGCTCACTCAGAACTGTAGCAGCTTCAGAGGGCTCGGAGCCTCCTACTCAGCGCCGGAGCTAAGCCATCATGCCGGCGGGAGGGAGGCAGAAACCTGCACCCCCTGCAACCATTCACCCCTTCCCGCCCCTGCCTGGCCCCTCCATTTGCTTTTCTTGCTTAAACGCAGGCTTGAACACCAATTGCAGCACCCACAGCTGCAAACTCACAGCCCAGCACCCACCCCCAGAGCAAGAGCAAACCACAGCCTCTTGCTGCCACCGGCTCTTCGTGCCGGATGGGAAACCGAGGCACTGCAAGCAAACCTGCTTCGCCACAGAAGCGGCACAAGCAGAGGTTTATTAACCAGGAGGGCTGCAGAGAGCAGCCAGCTTTGGTGTTACTTCACTATTCGGTCCCACCGCGGGGACTGGGGTGCATGTGCATCTGTGTCTTGAAGCGGGGGACGTCCCAGGGGACGAGTGGCTTGCTCCTGCTTGCTGGGTTTCATTTTGGAAGTGAAAACAAACCTTTAACGAAGCAAGTTCCAGTAATAGTGACACAGAGGGAGGCTGACATTTCCTGTTTCCGTGCGCTCCACCCTCAGCTCCGCAACCATCTTGTGCCACTTTAACCCCACTTCGCCTGATGCATCATCTACAGCTGGTTCCCATCCTTTATGGAATGGAAACCTCGGGCTAGAAACAAGCCTTGGGATAGAGACGAGCTGCCAAGCCCTGAAGGCAGGAGCTAGGGCTGCTGTCCCTCTGCCTCCATCACCTAATTGCACATTTGGTACCAAAAATGGAGTGGAAAATCGCCGTCAGCATCTCCTGCGCTGCTTTTGCTGAGGCTGCCTCGGCGCTGCCGTTGCCATCCCGCACTTATTTCAAAGGATGTGGAAAGTGTGTGACAGCCGGTGTGACCCTGAAGCCTGGAGCAAAATAATGTGTCACCCGTCCCGAGGCTGCCTGCGATGAGGAACCGGCACCTCCCACCGCCTGCCAGCACCCGCACCAGCACCTGGCCTCGGCACGGCATGGCCGGGATGTCCACAGGCAGGAGACAGAGCAAAACCTGGCAGCTTCCTGAAGGCTGCCTCCTTGGAGCTGTGGGAAGGGCAAGATGCAGCTGCGCAGCACAACACTGATGCCTCTAATCGGCAAATGGCTCCGCCAGGATCTGGGCGAGTGGCGTTGCGTGGCAAGGAGTCAGCACCATGCAATACTGAGGGTCATGCTAAACCACCTGGCCATCACCGTGAAATGTACGGAGGGACTGCAGCATCCCGCTCCTCTCCTGCAGGATCCGACCCCTAAAACTTCCCAGGATGGTAGACCATCGTATGTCAGATGCCAGCCCAGTGCTGGGCAGAATACCAGGCAGAAAGGCGGTGGTTTGGGGCAAAGCGGGTGGAGGGTGGTGGGAGCAGCGAGGTTGCAAGGGTAGGGTCAGGCCGATAAGGGAGCAGGCGCAGTCTCAAAGGGCAAGCAGGCGGCTCTGCTCCCGCTGTGTGATTAAGAGCATGAGTAGGTGCTCCCGGCTCCCTTCTTTACATGGCTGCGGACATTTTTCCTCCATATCCCCCAAAACAGGCACACAGCGCTCATGTGCCTGGAGCTTTGGGGAAGTGCCATGGATCACCACTTCCTGGAAAAATCGGTTTCCAGTGGGATAAGTTTGTGTTTAACATTGAAAGCTGCTGAACCAAGCAGCTGCATCCCAAGTTTCTGCATGACATTTCTCCTCTGTGACTTGTGATGGCACTGAACTCGGTTGCCTCCAGGGATGGAGGCTGGGATGGGGAAGGCTGGGATGGGGGAGGCTGGGGACAGGGTCTCGATGGTAAAATGCAACACGCTGCCTGGCACAGGCCACGCACAACCCCACCGGACACCTGGCATCACTCTGTGGAGCTGCTCTGGCCCCTCATCCCACCCCAGCAGAAAGCCTGGCACTGCAGATGCTTTTATTAACCTACCCCGGAGCACTGAGCAACATGACGGGCACCTCCCAAGAGCAAAATCCCAAATCCTCGCAGGGAATCATGGGATAATGAGTTGGCTATAGACTTATTTATTTCTTTGCACTGCAAGAAAACAGCCTGAAGAAGCTGCCCTGCACACTGGAATGCATCCCTGCACGTCCCCATGCTGCAGTTTCCCTTTAGTGGTTAGAAGATGGTACCTGTTATGTCTGCTGGCACGTTTTTCTGCGGTGCGCAAGGTGTGAACAACCACGGGCAGCATCCACGGAGAAGAAGAACCCTGTCAGCCATCGAACCACTGGCTGTCCTGCCCCACGCCGGCCATCTCAGCAACCCTCCACAGGAAATTAGGATCCCTCAGACCTCTTAATCCCACTAAATAACATCATATGCTTTCTGCCCGCTGTAAAATAGGCCAGACCAGTTCTCGCTGTGGATTCTAGGAATACCGATGAAAGAAGAGCAAATCCTCTGCCCTTCATGAGAATTACAGCCTCATCATGCTCAGGTGGAGACAGATGACTGCCTAGATCATCTCTCCAATTACACAACTCTCCCAGGGCACCCCCAGCTCAGCCATCCCAGGTTGGAAAACCCGATCCAATGCCTTTTCTTATTTATTAAGAGTCCCCTTTGCCCATCCTCGTGTGCTGGCAGCAGTAATTTCCACAGCCCAGGTGAAGCATCGCCTTCCTGGAATGGGATCGGTGCTGGATGGATTCATTTGCTAAGCAACTGTGTTGCTTTGTGCCAGCCCACAGTAATATGAAAAGACATTCACAATGGGAATATCTCCCTTCTGCCTCCGCACTGTCTTAAACACCATTTTTATATAGTCGTGCAAGGGTTTTATGCCTGGGCTGGCTGCAGCACCCCAAATCTGATGGATGGAGGTGCCAGCCTCTACCACCCACACCGGGGGGGCCCAGTGGGTGCTCATTGCACCTCTCCCAGGCCCAGCAGTGCTGCCTGTCCCCCTCCTCGGGACACGTCCCACCTATCTGCCCAGGTCAAGCCTGGCATTGTAGCTGGAGACCTAGGGTAGGCCCCCTAGCACCCCATTTTTGCAGCAGCCCCCAAGACTCCCCCAGCCCCACTGCCAAAGTGTGCATGAGCCCTTTCCCCCCTGCTTTGCCCCCCCCACTTTGCCCCCCTGCAGCCCTACCCATGGCTGGCTGCAAGGGACTGGCCCCTTCTCCCCGCCCCTGCCCCGGGCACCCTGGGGACTCTCACCCTGGCTCAGGACATGTCACCGCATGGGACATGTCCCATCAGTGCAGTGCCCACCTCAGCACGGGGGCTCACAGGGGTATTTTGCCCTTTATGCATGCAAGACCCCCCCCCCTCCGATATGCACCCTGCTGCAAAGAGCACCAACCTGCACAC
>VYZV01000587.1:0-13942 GCA_013401275.1 Pandion haliaetus | reverse complement strand
GTGGGAGGGACCCCCCGGTGGAGCAGGGGACAAGTGAGGAATCCTCCCCCTGAGGAAAGGAGCGGCAGAGACAAGGTGTGGCGAGCTGACCCAAAAACCCCCATCCCCTGTTCCCCTGTGCCACTGGGGGGAGGAGGGAGAGAGAACTGGGAGTGGAGTTGAGCCGGGAAGGCTGGAGGGGTGAGGGGAAGGTGTTCTGATTTTGGGTTTTCCTTCCTAATATCCTTGGTTTTGATTCGATTGGTAGTAAATGAAACGGATTTTGTTTCTTCCCCAAGTTGAGCCTGTCTTTTGCCCGTGACCATAAGTGGGGAGTGATCCCTCCCAGTCCTTGTCTCGACCCACAAGCCTGCCTTTGTATTTTCTCCTCATCCCAACGTGGCCAGGGGAGGGGGTGGGGAGTGAGCGAGCAGCTGCGTGGTGCTTTGTTACCAGCTGGGCTGAAACTGAAACCACGACAGGTGTAAACAGAGATCCTAATACCCACAAGCTTTGGATGTCATACTTCCATTCACTTGTCATAACTCACATGTATGAAATCACAAACACCTACAAAGCACCTCTGAAAAAAGGGGCATGATTTAAGCATCACCTAGGTATACCTGGAGATTCTCTACATTTTTAAACTTAGTTCTTTCATTAAAAGATGACTATTAAAGTATCTGATAAACACAGATGTATGTTTTGATTAATTTTTAATGACCATTGCAGAAAAATTTCCAAGAAAATTTAGATTTTCACTTTTTCAGAGAAACTCTTCCAACAATTTTCATCTGATTCATATCTAGCAAATATGGAAACATTGATTCACATAATCAAGTTTTGAATCAAGTTTATTCAAAAATAAAAAATGAGAAATTAAGATATATAAATCACAAATAGCTTTAAAAAAACAGTGCACATTTCTGAATACCTTCTTAATTTCAGAGAAGTATATATAAAATTAAAAGTCACAGATATTTGGATTTAAGTAGCTTACCAAGATTTCTTTACTTACTCATATCGATGGTACTCTCAGCTTGCCAGCAGGGAAAACAACGTAATGCAGGGATGGGAACAAGGATGCCAGGTTCAGTTTCTGGCTGTGCTGTTCACTGCCTTTGTTACCCCAGAGAAGGTGCCCTGCTGTCCTTCTACAGAATGGTGTCACGAGATGTTCAGAAGCAAAAGGCAACAAATTCATCGTGTTACAGAAAAGATGAAGCAAGGCTAGTTTCTAACAGGAAAAGGCTTTTTCCCCACTTTTTTCTGTAAATTAAGTGACACCATCAATCTTGAGGGGATACACAGAACCATTCAAGCTCTGGAGAGTACATGTCTTTAGTCCGTAAGCACATTAACAAGTATTTGCCTGAACATTTTGATTACAGTCCATTCCTGCAATTCTTGCAAAGACAAGCCATCCCAAAGCTTTTATAGAGAGTGGCGTCTTGGACAAGCACAGCAGTATTAGAGTACCACAGTCATCCTGTTAGATTTGAAACATGTGCAGTTACTTACTTCTTTTCAGCTCACCTCCAAGATCTAAACCTTAAATCTGTGGTTACTGTAGAGATGTGCAAATAGTGGGAGGTTTCATGTATCATGCTAATACTTTTGGCACAGCAGCAGGAGACACTACAACTGCGTCAGCAAAATTCCTTCATTTACGTGTCTACATCATTGAAGAATTTGCAATTATTTTAAAATATTTGCTGGTGGGTCTTTTAAAATATATTTATAGAGCTAACATTTTGTGCAGCTCAAACTATAAACCGTACAGTCTGTTCATTATTGTTTTGTACATTACACTTCACTGACACTACAATGTCTCTAATGGAAAGCAATCCTAACACTTTTATTGCCACGTGAATTTTAACATTAAACATGTGGTTTCCAGACCACACAGGTATTCTTCTGCAACTCTGTAAACAGTCAACATGAGCTGTTGCATTTCTAGTGGCTTATTAGGATGAAATAGAAATTACAAAGCACATAGGGTATACAAACCAAAAAAAAGTGCTCCATCCTCCTCAGATGACACTCATCAGACAAGCCATTGTGCTACAATTTCCTTCTATTTAATACATAATCTTAATATGTCCATGCTCAGAATAATTGGGAAATGTTCTCTACACTGCTATCTCTTTCCAAGTGAAGAACATTAAACATTTTGATAGCTTTACTGTACCTCACTGGGCCTATTTTCCTCTGTCAGGGCAAACTGGAAGTAAATAGTATCAACAGAGCATTAAGAAGGATGAACAAAAATTTATTCACATAAACTCATGAAATATCCCTTGGCTAAGAACTTGGTTGAATGGGAAAGTTTCACCAATAATAACAATTTTCCTCAGAGCTGAACAGCTCCTGGTACAAGTGGAGATCTTTTTAATTATGGTTCGAAGTCCCTTTTAAGTAACACACAATGAACTTAAAAAGGATAATTCTTTTTAAATCCCAGAATAAGCCTCAACATTTGCAGCGAGTTGGGGAGAGGAAAAGGCTGCAGAAAGTTGCTTTGGGAAGCAAGAAGAAAGATGTACCATTGATGGTTTAAAAGAAATTGTCCATGTGGTTAAAAAGATGCATTTAAAAACTTATTTCTGGATACCTACAGGCAAATCATAGTAGTGAATTTCTATAGGAAAGAATCACAATTTGGAGTCAACAGCCCCAGGAGAAGTCCTTTTCCATCAGCTGACAGTAATAATGTACTGGGCTCAGGTGATTATTGCCATCTTAAATATGAGACCAAAGATGACCTAGCATGCTACATCAAGTAAAAGGACTCTCTTGAAGATGTTGATATTTGCATCCAACTTAAAATATGAGACTTTTGAAACACTATGTAATTGGTGTAGGAAAAAACCAATCATGAATTCCAAAGTAACTAGGCACATTAGCTACATTATAAGGTAAACCAGTATAAAATCCAATCTGAAAATAGAATAATGTATTTGTAATGAAAATACAGAAATTGCCAAGAATTAACATTTTTAAGAGCAGGTGAAAAGTTGCAAAAGTTCATTTACAATTACTGAAATTTTCCAACATGTCCTGCCATATCTAACTCATTTCAGATGAAATGGAGGGCTGTACAAAGCTACTCCATTGCTACACACAAACCAGATCACTAACTTGCCTTCATACACTTCTCTGCAAAATCACTTGAGCTTTCTAGTCAGAGTATCCTTGTAAAGTGCTTGACTCCTCCAGACTCAACAACCACCTGAAATCTCAACAGAATCTTAAAACTGTTCATGAATTAAATTGAGCAATGATTTTATTTTAGCTCTAAATGAAATTAAAAGCAACACAGCTGAGAAAGAGCAAAGTAGCCAACTTCAAGTGTAGTCACTTTCCCTCTAGAGCACTTCTAAGTAGTTGGATTGTACTGAAGGCATCCCTTAAAATTTGAAGTACAATAAAGGGAACAATTCCAGAATAATTAGTTACCTTTCTAAAGCTGTAATCTGTTAAGAAGCAGTGAAGATATTTAGACAACCTCACTCAGAAATCAATACAAAATTCCAAATATAACGAGCAACACTAAATTCTCAGTTGTATTTTGCACACCATTTGCTTGATAACAATATTGAGGGCAGTGGTTAAAAAAACACACAGGGGAGTGCAGGAATGAGTCTTGCACCCCCCCACATCTCTAAACTCATTTTTTCTGCTGCAAGGCAGCAGCTCTGCATCGCACTGCGGGCAAGAGACAGCCCTAAACCCGAGATAGCCATTAAAAAGGAGGATTACTTCAAGTGCTGGGGAGCCCTCCAGTGGGGCAGAGTTATTATTGCGATTTCTCCACTGCCTCTGGCGCCAACTTCGAGGGAAGTACATTGATGTTGCTGCGCAGATGAACTCCCTGGGGAGTCAATCTCATCTGGAACAATAAACACGTTGTTCCAAATCACACAGGGAATTGTCCAGCACATGTAGAAACCAGCATCGAAAAAAAGAAGAAACAAAAACACCCACTTACTTTAAAGCTGTGAGCTTGTCCACGAGGAATGTAAGTTCTTTGGTTAAAGCATGTCTTTGCCTTCATGAGAGCCACATTCACATCCCTGATATACCATGGGGTTAAGCAAATTATTGTGTGATCTACAGGGGGGTTAGGCCAGAACCCCCCCTCTCTCTGCTGAAGGATGGAAATCCAGCTGTGCAGAAGAGTTTTTAAAACAAATACATGCAAGGCAGTTGAAGCCAGACTACATACCCGTATAATTACGTAAATACTACAGCAGTTTCAAAGAACAGACAGGAAGGTCTCTTCTGGTTCATCTGCGAGTCCTCACCTTGTCTCTCAGTCACTCCTGCTGCATTTCTCAGTAAAGGCCATTAACTGTAATGACTCAGAAGAGCATCACAGAAGACAGAATTTTTTTTGTTAGAAGTGCCTGTGGATTAATGCCAGCATTGATCAGCACTGATCAAAGCATGGATCAGCTTCTATCCCTCTTGTGTCAGGGCACTTCATGAAGACTAAGTTGAGGTCCTAAGGCACAAGAGAGATCTCCAGCAACAAGGGAAATCTCAACAAAAGATACCAAGAGACAGTATCAGTCAGCTGGCATTACCAGGTAAATTGACAGTGTTCACAGCCCAAGGGAAGAGCACTCCTGTGGGAAAAAAATAGAAGAATAGCAAGGAGGACTGTAAACATGCTCAAGTGACTTGCAGCTGGGGTATTGAAAAAATACACATATCATTCTAATTGTTGTCTATCCTTCTGTGTTTAACAGGCAGAACACCTGTGTTCAGATAATGTAGGCCTGTGATACACTTAGAGGCATCCTATCAAACATGCTTGAGACTCCTGCCCTGCTGTGGGAAAATCCAAAGCACAGTGGTAAATTATGCCTGTTCGAATCCCTGAAAAAACAGGCACAAACAGCAGGTTTGGTGACCCTCTAGCAAGGACCGAGCTCTGTGGTGCCTGCGTTCTCGCTTGTGTGCTTCTGCCCAGTGCTCCTTCAGGGACCCCACCAGTTTGCAAGGTAACGAAAATAAATTTATTCTTTGCATGTCATCTGTGGTTTTGTAGTTGTTCCTGCATCCTTCCTGTGTCAGCTCACACAGCTCCTATGAGGATATTTCATCACAAAGCGAGTTTGATACTTCTGGTTCCTCATCCTGTTCCCACTCAACTTTATTTTTGCTTTGTACTGACTTTGGGAGGGGAGGCTGTGTCTAAATATGCAAGGACAAACTAGGTCAAAGAAATAAAATTTGAGATTGTTCTCTTTTTACATGTTTGGAAGAATGCTGTTTTCATAAAATAGTCCATGAAGTAGCATCAAGCTAGCTTTTTTGCCCTCCATTTCTTCTGCAGTTCCATAGTTTTCAGTTTGACCTCCAAATTCTTTAGTCACTTCAGAGCATAAACCCTTCCACTACTGTACATTGCACAACTGTCAGTCCTCATGCAGACATCCTCTTGACTGCAATGTAAAGTACAAATATATTCAAGGGGCAACAGAAGTAAACTTCCATTGGTGCAGTTTAAATTGCACAGTTTACAAAGTAGAAAAGCATATGAAATTATTCCCGAGTGCTATATTTCTAAAATACACAAATTATGAAGAAACTAGGCCTGGGTCAATCATTTGCAATTTTTTGTAAAGCATTGAAAATGTTGTTAAATTTTAAAAGCAAAGTGGCAGAACATGGGTATTTCAAAAAGAAGGCAAAGACTAGTTACTAAGAAGTCAAAGGAAAAATATGGTTCTGTTCTGCACTTTCATTCTCTTCCATTCAGCAAGAACTAGAGCTGATTTTATTAAAATATTTCATTAAGCCTTGAATTTTCAAAGGTTGAAACAAACTGTGAAGCACTGTTTAAATGCTCACAATACAGGAAAAATAAAAAATAGTATAATCAGTAGAATTACAGAGGAAGAAAAAATAAGCTTTTCTTTCACTGATGCCAAACAAAATCTAACTCATGCAAAATGAATGGTTGCATCACATGTCATTTTAACACTGTATCAATTTACCAATATTAAACTAGAATACATTTTAAAAAATCATATTTATGTAATTAATCTCTTCCAAACTAAAGAAAACCCCAAGGAAATAAAAGAAATGTAATTTTTAGGGGAAAAAAATACAGCCTTATTTCACTGTACGACATGAACTTTCTATTTCTTATCATATTCTCATATCATATCACATGCATGCAACAACACTCCTGCCCATAGCTTTAATTTACAGAACAATTAATAGCTATTAATGGATGGTTATGCTGCATAGCTTCCCACTGTTACTTTAATAGAAGAGTACTCTAATATAGGCTTTTCTAATAGACAATTATTCTAATAGAAGAGTATTTAAAACAGAAATTAAGGTAAATATATGCATTATTTAAAGGAGAGATATGAACACACAGACTAGTTAATTTTGAAATTAATCTCACAATAAGGAGTGTCTGATTAGTTTTAAAGAGTGACCTCTCTGAGGAGGAGGGAAACTAGGGCAGCCCCGTTCTGCTATCAGACCCAGAGGGAAATGAGCATGCATACACACGTAGACTCTAGCCCTGGGGCAAAAACCATCATTGAAATGTGGATGAAATATCAAAAAAGTTTAACTTAATTAACCTACTGAACACACATGTCATGTGGGTAGAGATCAAGGAAGGGAGATGTGGCATAGACTGGTTTGGTCCTTTAAGGACCAACCTGGCAGTTCAATATCTTTCTTCTCAAAATTCAGCAGCACCTGGTGAAATCATGTTGTGACATGTTCCTGAATGACATTTCGGCTTTATTTGTTGTGAGGTCTGTACATAGAGATGTCCTGCCCCTATAAAATGTAGTTACCAGAAGGTAGTAGTTCACCACACACTTAAGGTTCAGACTCTCTCTATGCTGCCAACACAGGGAACAATCCACACTGAAATATTTCTTGCACTAACTGGACGAAACACAGGCCTAATTCAGGTACGCATTTAAGTTTTATAAACTATTTACATGAAAATAATCATTAAAGTATGAACTTGCTTTGAAAAAAAAGTTTCTAGAAGCTCATTTTATTTATCCAAGAACCACCACTTTTTGGGCAAATAGAACAGTTTTTGCCAGACTTCGTATCACTAAGATTTAAATTTGAATGGAAGTTTGCAGCATCATTTTTCAGATGTTTTTCAGACAGCAAAGAAAAAAATCATTTTCCCTTTTTTTTTTTTTTTTTTTAAGCATCTTTATGTTTTAAACATAAGAAAGTATGCCACAAAACCCACAATGTTGGGTTGAACACTGAGGGTGCCAGTCATCTGACAAAGGACAGCATTGCCCACTGGGAAATCTGATCAGGACTGTTAGTAGGAGCTAACTCACTTGCAGGCTGAATGGTCACATCTTATGTTGTCTTAATACTTCATGAATTTATTAATATTAAATTGCAGTCCTGTTCATAGGAGCACTTTGAAGATGCTGGTGCTTTCGCTGGATGAACTGCTCTCTGAGAAGTGCTTTAAGGTAGGTGAGATGATTCCTAGTCTTGAATATGCCAAATTTCCAACTTTTATTTGCTATACACAGTAATGCAATATATACTACAATGCTCCTGATAACAATTTAATTCCAGACCAGGGTCAGGCAGGAGCAGGGAAGAGGCTGCAGGGAATCGAGTTCTGGGAGTGCATGAGGCCATGATTAGGGTATAACTCATGCGGAAAGAGCTCGGAGTTGATCTGTACTCTTATTTTATTCATGACCTGCTCTGACCCTCGACAGAATAATTTGGTCAACAAGTTCACTTGGAGTCCTCTCATTTCAAAATCAGCAACAAAACAAGAAAGAAATGCATAACCTGAGGGATTGTCAGTTGGTTAAACTGCTTTTGCTATACTCACTTCAGTGGAGTGATGCTAATTTACACCAGCTGAGAATCTGCCCTGATGTGTTTCATTTACTCTTGAAGTCCTTTAAAAAACATACCAAGTTCACCTAGGAATTTTCCCCAAACTTTTGAGGTCAGTCCCCCCTACATACTTCTGAACATCTCTTTGAATAAGAATGGGAATAATACAGTTTCTCTACATGGAAAGAGATCGGTTCTTCCTAATTTCAGTGAACAAAGTGACGATTCCATCTACTGTGATATCTCATAAATAAATATAACAGCAGAATCAGTGCTGTTGCCAGCTATTCCACAGGAAGCTATCATACTTACTAACAATATTCCAACATGCTGAATTAAGGATTAGAAAGCAGTTGAAAGCTCAAGTTCATAGCAGGTTTTCAACCCAAAGAGCACAAATGCATGTTTGCATCCTAGGAGACAAAGAAATTAATCAAAAGATAGCAAGTCACACACCAGGAAAAACTACTGTAAGGCAAACAGTGATATGATCCATGCAAAACGAGCTTAAAAAGAGTACAAAGTCATTCTACTAGTACATTCATAGAAAACATATTTTCTTATTGAAGGGCAAGGAGGCAAGAAGAAAAGAGGGATAATAAAAAAAATTATAATCTTAGAAACTTATACAAGCTCAGTCTTAGTGAGACTGACAAATAGAATTGTCTCTATGCTATAAAATACTTCTGAAGTAATTTGAAATTTTCAGAAAAAATTAGGAAATTATCTTAGGCCTAGAGATAATGACTGATTTAGGCAAATGAACATACTGAAAATCTTTATGCCAAAACAAAATACAATTTTGCATTGTGAATGCATTTTACTGGTTAAATCACATACCCCATAAAACAAATACTCATCAATGTATCAAAGGCAGGAAAAATCTCTCAGACTGGAACTTCTTTAAACTGCAAAAGATTCTGGAGAGAGGTAAGAAGTGTCACAGAGTGCTCCACACCCTTCTGTAATTCCCCTAGATATGGATTAGAAGGACCTCTTGAATCAAGGCCAGTACCTGCTAATAGAGTCAATGAAGCTATTTTACCTTTAGTAAATGCATCCAAAGCCTACACCCTTGTGAAGGTTAATAACCTTCTAGTTTCTAACCTAACTTCACCTATGGAAAAATGAATACATATGGCTCCTCTTCTATTTTAACTGTTCTCCTTTAACTCTTTGTTTCCTAGCATTTACCTTGGATATGTTTCTACTATGCAATCAGACCTTCTTTTGCTAGACTAAACAAGCCTGTTTCTTTTAACTTGTTCTGGGAAGATTGGCCCTCCATTCCCTGATCATCCTAGTACCACTTTTCTGCAGCTTATGCATTTTGAAATAATTTGAAGTCAAGGAGATTATATGAGAGTAAATCTGTAGTAGAAAGAAATAGGAAATGGTCTATGAGATAAACTTAATGGTACCTGTGTGCCCTAGACTATATTTGTTGCTTATAAGTGGGGAAATAACACTGGGTTAATAACTTGGCCTCTCTAGTCTTATTGCTTTCCTTTGTTTCCTCTCAAACTGCTTTATTATTAATTGCAAAGAGCAAATCATAATAAAATTGGAATGCAGAAACTCAGCTGTGCCAGAAAAACTCTTCCTAACCTCAAGGACATTTTGCCATTAGCAAATGCCTTATATAAAACTAAAAATAAATGCATAGACTCAGCTTACAAGATTTTCTTTCTACAGCTTCTCCACACTGCCAAACCACAAAAACCAGACAAGGGCAATAGAGCCTAGGGTGCTCCATTTCCTCTCCCCGAAGGTTATAATTGCTTATACATTAGCTTATGCTTCAAGAATTTACAGTGTAGGGTGATAAACTCTTTATTATTTCTGCCTAGCTTCTTCATTTTTCCAATTATTCTTAGATTTAAATGGAAATGTATACCAACACATATAATTTCATATTTCATTGGACTGATCCCTGAAGCCTTATTATTTTATATATGGAAACATATATGTGAAATTGCCTCAAATATCACAGTCCAAGTCTCCTTATTTTACTTGTCCTTTAGAAGACCAAACTAAATTTTGTGGAAAATGCCAAAAAGACCCAAATCAACTCTGTTGCCAACTTAGGTTCCACTGCTAGATCAAAATTTACCATGTGAGAAAAGGCAATTGCACCAGCAGAGGCAAAATATAGCAAGAAGACTTTACTGAATTTTTTAATATTTTCATCAACTGAAGGATTCAGATTTTAACTAGTATCAGGCTGAATCTTTCCTATTGGCTCTGTTATGGGTTTGTGTTTTCTTTGGTAGTGGGGGAGAGGGCTGCAGAGGTGGCTCCTGTAAGAAGCTGCTAGAAGCTCCCCCGGCTCCAAAACATTGGACCTGCCTCTGGCCCAGGCCTACCCCATCAGTGATGGTGAGAGCGCCTCTGGGAGAACATATTTAAGAAGGGGAACCAGCAGTGTGGTGTGGAGGAATTCCTTCCAGAGAACGGCCATGAAATAATACTGCAGGGTTTGGACAATCCAGGACTGATAGTGAAGGGCGAAGTCACTGTGTAATGTCCTTGGAGCCACCTTAGTAGGACAAAAGGAGGAGGAAAAACGGTTGCGTTATGTAACTTGAGGATGTTTAACAGGATGTGTTAACTGCAATGCAGGAGGAGTTTGGGAGGAGTTTGGACGCAGGATTTGATGACGAACGCCTACCACGCTCCCTTCTGGGTGCGTGATAGGAAGGCATTAACCAATAATATTGTAGCCTGAGGTGCGTGCATAGCTTGTGATTAGTAGCTTAAGGTATAAAAATACGCTGTGTGAGCAATAAAGGGAGAACAACTCTAACCGTATCGGTATCCTGTTGTTACTCGGCTTATGTCTCCAGACTGTTTCCCTGCTACAAGTGGCGCCCAAACAGGGACATACAGCTCGCTGAAACCTCCAAAGCATCGCAGAAGTGATACCGGGAGGCTGGGGATGTGAGAGGCAGAGGAGGGCACGAACCAAAAGTAAAGTGTCGGAGCCTGGAGTTCACGCAGCTGAGCGACCCTCTGTGAAGGTAAGAAGGGTCATGGAAGACGAGGTGGCGATTTGGCTCCTCGCAAGTATCCTCTCTAAGAGAGGGCTCGAGGCAGATATTAAAAGGATTCAAGCCCTTGTTAAGTGGGCCCGAGAGAAGGGATGGTGCCAGTCAGCTCCGCTTTGCTTCAGTCCGCAAGAATGGCGAGAGGTTGGGGATTTGCTTTGGGCTGACATGATTGAAGGAGGCAAAGAGGGAAAGACAGCCCGGGAGCTGGGACCAGTGTGGAGAGATGTAATAAATACCTTAAATGCCATGAAAGCGGAAAGGACAGTGGCTGCCACAGCCCTCGCTGCCTTACAGCCAGAAGCTGCCGTTGCTGCAACTACCGCTGTGACACCGCCAAAGCCCGGTCAACTGGCAACATTTTTTGGGGTCGGACACCAACACCCTATGAAGGGCACAACGGCAAAGCCAGTAGCTTCAGCCTCTGACGTTCTGAGGAGTGTAGGACAGAAAGAGGAAGTATTGCCTTCAGCGACTGGTGATACTGAGAGCAAGGCGGAAGTTACAGCTGCGGGCAGTGGCGAGGGGCAGGGCATGCCAGTGACAAGTCAGCAGGAGGAGGAACAAGGCGGAGCTGCTTGCCAACCATAATTGTATCCTCCACTGCCCCCATCTGGCCAAGACTTTAAGTCACTCTCTCCGGTGGATGGCTCCCCTGTATCAACATCAAAGGGGCCATCCCAAAACAGGACAGAAGAATTAACGAGAGAAGTCCTTGATCAGTTAAAAGACCTTGCCCTAGAAAAACAAAAAAATGAAGAGACACAAGAAATACAGAACGCGACCCTAGGAAAGGCTGTAACCAGGAAGGAATGCCTACCTGTTACGAGATGGAGTTCTCAAATGATGACCACTGTCCCAAAACTACCTGTCACACAATCAAGTAACGCCAGTGCGATAGAACACCCACCACCATATGCGATCCCAACAGCCCCCCCACCAACAAATATTAAAGGGTTTCAAAAGAGATGGACAGGAGTTGTGCGTGACGCCATTCTTGAAGGGAATTGGCAGGCAGCCGAAGCTATTGCCTGCCCGGTTGTAATTTCTAATAACACCGCGTCATGGGAACTACACAATTGGAAAATATTACAGCAAGCGAAACAGACAGTGGAAAAATATGGTGTGCAATCCGAAGCTGCCCGGAACATCATCAAATATATCTTCACATGTGACATCACGTGCCCAAACAACTGTCAAAATTTGGCATCATTGCTGTTGACACCGTCGCAGTACTTGTTATGGACTAATACTTGGAAACAGCTAGCCTTAGCTGAAGTAAACAAACCACGTCCTCCAAATGACCCGTTGTATGGTGTGTCCATCATCATGCTTACCGGACAAGGACCATATGCACCAACACATGTTCAGCTGACCTATCCGACAAACATTCACCAACTAAGCTCAGAGTTGGCACACCAAGTGATGTATCAGCTCCCAGAGGGAAAACGTACACCTGTTTTTGCTACCATTCGTCAAGGTGCCACCGAACCCTATAACCAGTTTATTGATAGACTTTCAACGGCCTTAAAAGAACAGACTGATCTATCGGAAGACATGAAAGAATACATGCTTCACTTATTAGCTTTCGAGAATGCTAACGCTAAAAGAAAAACAGTGTTAGCAAGTCTCCCACAGGGAAGTCCACTGGATGAGATGCTAGTGAGAGCAGCTCGGGCAGAACAGCACAGCCAGGCTGAAATGGTTGCTGCCGCCGTAGAAGGAGTAGTAAAACAACAAACCAAAATGATTGCAGCAGCTTTGCAGGGATCAAAAGGACCACTGTGGGTGCTGGCGCGATTTACCCAAGCTGCACGACAACTGAGAGAAGCCGACAAGAACGAAGAAGACATCTGTGCCTCAGCAAACTAGCGGCCCTGCTGGCCTTTTAGACAGTGTGTGTGAAGTTTGAGAAAAAGATACCTTGTAATATAAATATGAGCACTAATCAAAAAATTGGCAATTGTTTGAGCCCGAAAGGGTACCATTTGTGTATAACAAGTCTGTTCCTACAGTGGGTGATGCACGTCATAGCCATACACCGCATTAACCCTCAAGTAAACATGTGGGTCACGTGGGCAAATGAGACAGGACAGCACTCTTTTTGTTTGGCAATGGCATCAGCTACAGATCCATTTCGCACTTGTTTAATCGGAATACCACAACTAAACACAGAGGATTTTGGGAAATTTAGCACCGGGAACTGTAGTGCTAGCAATACGACGGCACGATGTGCTGCGGAGCTGATAAATAAGGCAAATGTCACCTTGCCCTGGGATCCACAAGAACTAGATTTGTTAGGATCGATATTGCCCACAAACATAACAAATAAATCAGGGGCAAGTCAGGCGTGTTTTACCTTTGCTGCGTCATTGATTACTGGTCGAGCTGAATATAACCCGTTAAAAGACCTTTCTCAATGGACAAATGTCACAAGCTCTTCTAGAATATATGATTACAAAGAAGGCCTGCAAAGTTATTGTAATGGGTCTTTAGGAGCAGAAACACTGGCCAGTCAGCAGCCTATATGCATAAACAATACTGCTAAAGCCTTACCCCCTGGAGTATTTTTAATTTGTGGCGACCAAGCTTGGCAAGGCCTGACAAAAAATGCAATAGGAGGACCGTGCTATTTAGGTAAGCTCACCTTATTTGCACCTACCATTAGTGCTTGGAGGAACCTTACAAGAAACCACCCTCGGAACAAGCGAGCAGTAATGCAGTTGACTCCTGAGTGCGATGATAATGTGGAACTTTTGGGAACAACTGCAAGGGTAGTGTTGTCTCTCCTCCTCCCGGGTAGTGCGGCAGGGAATGCTTTGAACAATTTAAATAAGCTTGCTTGTTGAACGCAAAAGCAATTTAACACAACTGCCGATATAATCACGCAATCATTAGCTGATCAGGATAGCTTACGCCAAGCAATTTAACACAACTGCCGATATAATCACGCAATCGTTAGCTGATCAGGATAGCTTACGCCATGCTGTTTTACAAAATACAGCTGCCGTTGATTTTTTGTTATTAGCCCAAGGACATGG
>VYZV01000586.1:11229-28164 GCA_013401275.1 Pandion haliaetus | reverse complement strand
TTATTTACTAGTTAATGAAGGGTTTAGTCTTTGGTTTATACACCTTTATTTACAAGTATTATATGATACAGGAAGTGGCAGTCACTGCTTCCTGCATCACCCCACGGCCTTCTGGGCCTTATGAACTCAAGTTTCTTCTTTCCACTGTGAAGGTGCAGTCTCTGCTCTCCCAAGTGTTCCCCCTAGCTTTGATCAGGTCCAGTCTTGGATTCCTGCCACCACTTGCATTGATCATGGTAACCTGGAGGATGATCAGGCAGTAACTGCATTACTGAAGAGAATTTTCAAAAAACATAGTAATTTTACTCTTACTTAAATTTTCTTCTCCCCTTTCACCCCTTTCTGCCCTCGCTACATCCTTCTTTGTCCACTAGAAGTTGCTTTTCCCCCAGATGTAGCTAATAAAAACCCAGCTCTTCTGGTGGCCACATGCTAGCTGAAGGGCTAGAAACCATTCTTTCTCAGGTAGACTACTGCATACTTGCAAGACAAAATTAATCAACTGTGTCCACAGAGAACTCTCCCTCTTCCAATAGGATGTCTTCCATTTAACAAGTAAGGTCTTCCACAAACCTTCTCCCCCACCTATGCTTCTAGTGTATCTAAGGAGTCAGAAGGAAATTTAATGGTCTCACTTCAGAATTCCTTAGACTTCCCTCTGATTATAATCCTGTATTTTTAAGGCATAATAATAATATGTAATTGGTTTTCTAAACTTACAGCGACAATGAAGTGATGTATATGCTTGCTCTTCAGATGACCTACTCTGAATTGTAGTGTATATTAGTTTTCTTTGTACCCAGACTGAGGTCTTTAAACTAAGAGACTATTAAGTGCGTGGAATTCAAGACTAGTGCATAGGAAAAAAAAAAACGTAAAATGCTCCTCTTGTTAAAATTGCAGTTACTGTACTGTTCTGCTTAAAATACTGCACAGTCATAAAATTTAGCTTGAAAATTATATGATCAGTCTCAAAGCAACTGCCGTCAACAGTTCTCCCTGTCAGTCCTGTACAGTTTAAGTACTGATTAAATTCTACAAAGATGGTCAAAAATGACATTTCAGCATTTGAGAGCTGGGCTCTGGGATTGCTTTGAGCTTGCAGGTAATAGACAGACCAGCAATTTTTAATGTTTAACCGAATGACATTGCAAGTAATGAGAAGACACTGTAACTTTAAAAGAGTAATTTCTTTAAAGGCTAAGAGTGACTGTTACAATTTTTTAAAAATTCTATATTTATTCCAGCTTAGTCCTTAACTGTGAGCCATGCTATGTAATAATAATGGAACTGCTCAGACAGCAATTTACCAATGTGCTTGAGGCCCTGTCAAACCACATGGAGTGATGCCATAATCAAATTCATAACGTCTTATCTTTTTCAGATAAAGTAATCATCAAAGGAGAGCTGGCATGAACAGAGAAAAAATTCAGGGCTCAGATATGCTCTAATGTAGTGAGCTGTGACACGAATTGGGCTGCCCCTGTTTTGCCTTTCTTCTTTATCTGTGTTTCCAATAGGTCTGCCAAAGAAATGCTTCTGGCTTCGTTTCATACCATCTTCTGAGACAAAGGAGCTTTATAAAGGAAAAAAACTTGAAAGGGTTAAAATTTCAGAGTGAAATGTTTGGTTCCCCCCCACCCCCCCACTTCTTTTTCCTTTAATATAGTTATTGGCTGGCATTATAGAGAGCAAATCCACAGATTTGAGATTTTCAGTTAAATCAATAAAATAATATTTTAAAGAAATGGAGTTAAGTGCATTATCTGTCCATTACTCCATTATGGTTTGCCCTTAATCATGGAAGTGAGACAAAGGTTCCCACAAGGCAAATCACATTTGTAGTTAACCTAAAACAGCTTTACCATATCAGGGAACTATTTAAGATCTCTTTTCTGCTTGGTAATTAAGCACGTGCCTATCACTAAGCATATTAGTAATATTGCTGAAGTCAATGGAATGATACTGGGGTTAAAGGCAGTTGCTTATGTATATAATATCCATAAAGAAAACAAGAAAGGAAATCGCTGTTCAAGGGCAACAAGAATTAAAAGATAAAACTTTTCAATCACACAATAAAATACATAGGGAGGGAAGAGAAAAAATCTGATCTTTTGTTTTAGAGGGGTCCAATTTGCAATCTAGAGAAGTCATTACAATGTTTTTTGGCTTTGTGGGGTTTTTTCTTTTCAAATTTATCTCCCTGACATTTGGCCCAGACCAACTCAAACATCCCATTGATTGGCTTGTGCACTTGCTTTGAGTTGTTTCTGTTTTAAACATTTGCTCAGGTCTTGATGCCGTATCTCACTTGAATGCTCCAGGGATGTATATGAGGCCCAGGCTTTGCAACAGCCTCATATATCTTTTGTGGATTTTTATGAACTGCAAGGCAATTAAAGCCCAGTTCTCCAGTATGCTGAGCAACCTCAGCTCCCACAGACTGCACTGAGAATGGCACCGGGTGCTCAGCACTTCTGAGGAGATCTGAATCTAGCTGCAAAGCTGTGTCTTTGTCAGTATGTTAATTTTATATAATTAGGAAATACCTGTTTTCCACAAATGTATTACAGAAACAATTAAACCATACAACGTTTACATTCCCAAGGACTGCTGCACCTGTAATAAAGATAGTACCTATGAGCCAAATATTTTCAGCCTTCCTTTCAAACATTGTTATGTTTGATTTTGGCCCCAGAAGTGTAGTTGCTCACATTTTTATTTCCTAAAATGAATAACCCTCCTTCAAAAGTTGCAAAAAAGTTCGATAATTAAGGGGCCCAAGTGTAGTTTTAAAAAAATATTATCTTCAATCTATTTTAAGATATGTAGAGCCCACAAGTGTACTATTCTGATGGGGGAAAAACACACAAAAAATCAGTATGAAAATGTACTGCGACACTACAGAATACTAATCACTCCTACACAGAGAAAGACTTCATTTTATCTGCTTTTGCAGAAGGTTTTTATAAAGTCAGATTTTAGAATAACTAAAACCCAGTACAACTGAAGGAGACAAAGCTTTGCACTTGAACAAAGGAATGTTTTCTCAAAAAATAACAATGACAATCTGGTTTGTGCTTTTATAGCTGTGCATATTCTAAATGATGGATAGATGGTTACACAATGAGAATATACAGTGAGCTGATTATGCTCTCCATTAAAAAAATCCCAGGCAACTAAGCTTCAATGCAAATTCATGTGATGTGACTGCTGGCAGAGTTGGTTGAAGGATTGTAAGTATTAAGCTTGCTCCTGCTCTAAATGATGTCCAAACATCATTTATAAATCACCAAAGAGAGAACAATCCCTCTTGGATTCTGGCTCTAAAAGTTTAGGAGGCAGCTTCTCCCTTTCTTTTGACCGTGGACACACCAAGACTTGGAGGTCTGGTTCCCATCACCACAAGTGTAGTGGTTTACCACAGACTTTCCCCTTTCTTGTGCCAGGGTTTCCACCCCTTTCCTTCCACCCCATGTCCTCTTGGATGTCTTCATTGAGTCAGCTCCTGGCCTGATCCATGAACTGAATAGCCAGGCAGGAGAAAGGGCAAACAGCTTGTCTTCCTGGGAGATGGATTCTTCACCAGCTGTAATATCCTACAGGAAAGGGCACAACTGGAGTTGAGCCAGGACAAGGGAGTCCAGCCTCTGTCCTTGTGCTTACAGGGGCTGTGCAGGTATTCCATGCCACAAAGAAGAGTCACAATCACAGAGGGACACAATCTTATTGCCTTCCTCAGGACTAGAAAGGAGTGTCCCAGAATTGCTCTGTGGGTAGGAGTTTATTTTCTCATGGCACTGATAGCTCCCACAGTGAACCAGAAACAGACTAATGCATCCCAGAGAAAGTCTCTGAAACCTGGATAATCCATTTGACCTGAATTGAAGATGAATACTTCAGCAGAGAATCCTTCCAGTACTTATTTTTTTTGGAGCACTTTTGTCATTTTACTCTATGACTTTACAGGATACAAGTTCTGACCCACCCCTCAGATTCCTTGGCAGTACTGAGTACCAGAGTTATTTGAGTCCTAGTCATTGGAGAATGTGCTCTGGTTTCCTGCAGAGGGCAATTGTCATTTGCCACTGACTGTAGTTTATGAAAGAAGCAGTACAATGATAAGAAGAATGAGAGGTTTAAAAAAATTTTAATTCATAAACTTAAAAAAAAAAGCCTGTTTTGAATTATTTTTATGAAGTTTTAATAATTTGCCCCTGTATCACATCGATAGTTTAATAGTGGGTTTTTCTGTCAATGGCTCCTCTAATACTGTGGACGATAAAACCATCAAAAGGCTTTAGAGGGATTTTTTAAACCTTTTGTTCTTGCTGTTGTTCTTGTTGATGACAGAGTTTGGGTGTCACATAAATGAATCTTTATTATGGGGGTGGATTGACAGAATTACAGGAGGAGCTGTGACCAACCTGTCTCCATCTGAGCCAGCTCATGTCTGCAGCAGGGTAACCACATTTGTGCTGTATTAGGCTGTGTGGAACCACTGCCCTGTACCACTGCTAACTCATGGCTTCACTGCTCCATCACTGACTGTATTCTTTTCTTCATTACATCCTTATGGTGTATTTTGGTAGCACAGTTCACTGTGGCTTTTCCTTCCTTTTGCTTTATCCAGTACAATCCATCAGATGAAAAGAAGGAAAAGAACTTATCTTCATTTAATTCTGAAATGTTTTGTTCATACATCCTAAGTACTGGCTTCACATATTTCATGGTACCAGCTGCTAAATTCATAGGACAGAGTCCTTAGTTGCTCGGAAAGTCATAACACACTTTGTCAAGTAAATGAGGTTGAGGTGGAAGAGTGGAAGCAACGTCATGTCACTAGTTCCCATCTATTAAGTGGAGATAGTACTTCATACGCACTAGCTGATTTCTTCCAATTGTGATGTTTAAGGAGCTTAAACAGTTACAGCAGTGAACTATGGTGGAACAGTAAATGACCTACACGTATTTGTCTAAGTAGCAAGGGTTATTTTCCTTGCACACGTTACTAAAAACAGGGTCAACAGAGCACTAAGAGAAAGTAAGAGACTCATGTTTGGCTTTTGAAAATTCTGTCTTACCACAATGAGAGCATAGCTGACCTCACTGCATCATGTTTACCAGCAGAATTTAAACAACCAGGATAAATCATTGTCAGTGATAGTAGCAGGAAGTTAATCCAACAACCTTGAGATCATTACAATTTTTCACACATTTTCTATCTTTTCAATGTCTAAGTGAAATCTTATTTCCATGCTGAAGTCCTTGGGGCTACAGAAAGCAAAACTATCAAAGACACCTACATATCTCTGCCTAGAGCAACAAATAAAAAGCAGACAGAAGAGAAGAGAAAGCAGATGGCCTTGCAAGTGCCCTGAAGAAGATCCTCCAGGTCACATTTGGTAGGTGGTGAAGAGAATCCATTCTGCAATGAATTACACCTCTTGTAGACATTGTCTTTCTTGTGCTTGTCTTAACAGATGCTGTGTGGTACCTTTTGAATCTGACTCCTAATGTTAAAACTGCTTCATTTATATAGAAACATGAATGCTTAGCATAAGACATCAACAAGGCAGAAGTACTCCATCTGATCTAGATTCCCTTTATTGCCGATGGAGACACATAGGATGCATCTGACCTATTTTAGATGCCTACCGTAAAATACTGTTGTATCACACAAGCTTCTTACCACTGACACTAAAGGAAGTTGTGATGAGTAGCTCAGACAGGGATTTCAACACTGTAGATGTCTCAGGCTAGGTGAGACAAGTCCTGCCCACAGCTGTGTGGATATTGCCTTAATGAATCACAACCACAGAGACTTCTCCAATATTTTTAGAGATGGTAGAAATCTGGTGGTTTTGGTTTCATGGCAATACTTGAATGGGAAACGAATGAAATTAAATTGTGGTATTTTGAAAACATTTTTTTCAAATTTTCACTGACATGAAATTTTTTAAGCTTTCAGTTCTTTGGAGAGTGTAATTTTGATGTTCTGCTTTGAGCTTTGTAAAAAGTGCATTTTAAACCAATATTTAAAAACTTCAAAACAAAACCTGACCTCAAACAGGAAAGGGAACTGTTTCATGTAGAAATTTGTAATGATCCTTTTTGAATTCTTAAGTTTTCTTTAAAATGAAACAGTAATTAAAAATTAATGTGTCATTCCTGCAGGATTCTTCCTTTTCACAGAAAAGAGATTGGACATGAAAAATTTTCCTGCTCTGAATATCTTGTTTCCAGATAGGATGGTGTTGGGGAGAAAGGTGCAAGTAATCAGTGCAGGAATAGATGTTCCTTATGGATATCGATCCTGATTAATGTTTGTGTTATCCATATAACTAGTTCTCTGTTACACTGCATAGGCTCTTAACCCCTTGAGTCAGAGTATGCCACAAGTTAATTATATAATATGTTAAAGCGCTAATGCAGCTTCTGGATTTTGCTTTATGTTTTTTCTTTTTCCTGAGGCTCAGAACTACTAATGAAATTGGACTAAGACTTAAGTAGGCTTCTGACACTCTGTGTCCCCAGACTCCATTTCTGCTCAGGCCCAAAGATTTGTTACTTCTCTCTTTCTCTGCTTCTAGAGGTGGCAGTAAGCCAATTATTTATAACCAATTTTTATTTAACTAGTGTTCTTTGCAAAAATAAAACTTAACTCTATCGAGATTCCTCATTAATTATAATGAATATGTTAGCCATAATCAATCAAGTTGCAGTTCGAAAGTACTCCCACTGCTCTGCTGCTGCAGCAGAGCCCAAATCCTGAGCCACATTGCACTGCTTATCTTGGCCGAGATGCACCTAAACAGTTTAATCAAACTACTGAAGAATTTTACAGCTGTCATGTCTCTTCTTCTCCTTCAGTAAATAAACAGCCAAAGGGACATAAAACTACTAGTCCAACACTAAACATGTAGAATGCCTTCCTTCATAGGTCTGGACAAGTGGGACAACTTTTAAATTAAAGAAAGACTACACCAGCTGGCTGATGTCCAGAATTGGTCTCTGCGGAGAACTTTATGAGTGGTAACTAACCGTAAGTACCCACAGCCTGGCAATGTTTAGCAGAATGTTGGCAGACACACTGTATAGTACTAATAAATTAGTAATTATAATTAATTAGTAATAGTTTGCATTCATGTGACACATACCTTGCTGCAATTTACTTCTTGTCCTGCTAAACATGGACATGAAGAACAGTTTATCTTCCCGTGATCTCCCTTTGCGTAGACTGCTTTTGCATCTTCCTCCTGTCTCTTCCTCTCTACCCTAAGCAAGCTACATTCCATCAAGATTTCCTCATGCATCCTCTTATGGCACTCTTCTGGATTCTCTCCCAGTGTCTACAGCCTTCTGGAAATGCCATACTGAATGCAGGGCTCAGGGTGAGGCCTTTCCAATGATCAGTAGACCTGTAGGATTGCCTCCCATGTACCAGAAGTGATGCCACTTTTCAAAAATTCCTATGATGTTACTGAGTCTTCCTCAGCTTGTGATCTATGGGATTACCTAAACACTTGTTTGGTCCGCTACTCAATCTTCTATCTGTGTAACTATCTGTTCTTGCCTACCTGTAGAACCTTGCACCTCTCCTTATTGAATTAGTTTGTTCATTCCTTTTCACTAGTTTCTCAAAATCTTTTTACATTCTCATGTCTTTGTCCAATGTTCTTGCAGCTTTTTTTGGTGTGTTCTCATCACCAAAAACAATAGTGAAAATATCGATTAGTGCCAGATGAAGGATTGCACCCCACTTACTATATCATTACAGTAAACCTCTGATCATTACTACCTACAGAAGATTTTATGACCAGTTTTTAATTAATTTTATAGACCTAGACTACGTTTTCCCCATTTACTTTTGAGATACTGTATGAAACACTGAAGTTATTAATGTCAATAAATATGGAATCTACACCTTTTTTCCTTATCTGGAGCACAGCTGGTCCATCAATAAGAGATGGACCAAGTGTAAAGTAAGCAGTAGGAATGCACAGAAGGAAGAAAAAGGTAGGACCTCCTCTTTTGATGCTGGCAAATCCCTGGATAAGGTTAAATTTCACCCTCATCTTCTTTTTCCACTTAGGTGCTTATAAAAATATATATGGTAGTTTATTGTAATACTTGTCTGGCAATTCAAGATGATTGACTTCTTATATCCTGGCTCCCCTCGCCCTCCCACCCCCCATTTAAAGACTAGATTTAGGCTTGACCTTTTTCAAACATCTGCAACTTGATCTACTCTCCATAGAGGGCAATATCTCTATGATACCTACTAACAGCTCTCAGATTGCTTTAGCCAGTTCATAACACAGCCTAGTACAAAATAAATCAGATACAATGCATATGAAACATTTAACTTTTCTCTAATTTGCTGTAGCTGCAGGATTTCAACATTAAGGGATGAAACAATGCATTGTTCCAGCTCATCTACTAACTGATCTAATCCATCTCCAGATCTCTAGCTTGTAATTTTGTTTGGCTGATGTTATTTCAGGAAAAATATTTAGGCTCCTTTCCTAAGTTTTAATATAGCTTCATAAATATGCAATCATGGCTGTTCCCCAGCCAAGACCAAGTCACAGATATATGTGTGAATTGAACCCTCTGGTGGTGAATGATCTTTAACAAAAATTTTAGCCCATAGCAAATACAAAATAAAACCCATGAGCCGAAACATTAACTAAAGAAACTTAAGTTAACATGTTTTATCTCATGCTTATGATGGGCTAAGAGGTGCACCTGGTTATCTAAAATCATTCAGATTCACGATGATTTATTAAGATGCAAGAACCCATTTTGAACCTGACCATCAGATTTAAGAAAACCAAAATAAATCTATTCAATATCAATATGAAGTTTATAAATTTAGACAAAACTTCTCTTTTGTTTTATGAATAAAAAATAGAGAAAACCTGTTGTGAATTCAAACAAAAGTGATCATTTCAGGGAAACACTAAATTTGATCAATGGGAAATATTTTATTTGACCTGAACTGAAATATTTAACTTCATTTTTGAGCTATTTATCTTGTCTTCAAGAAGGTTCATTTTTTAAACATTACGTGAACTTTTACATGAAAAAAGCCAATTTGAAAAACATGTTCAATTGGGAAAATGTCAAAATGAAACTTTTGGGCATTTCTAAAACAAACATTTTAGATAAAAAATTTCAACATGAAATATTTTGACATTTTGAAAAATGTCTCCCTTTTTTGAATCTGAAACTTTACAAAATTTAAATTCTCTTTACTATTTGTCTAGAAAACAAGAATTGCTTACATTGGTAGTTTTCCCTGGGTAAGCAGCTAACCTTCCTGCCAGATTAGCATTAAAACATCAGCCAAGCAACTGTACAAACATATATTATAAAGCAGCTCTTGCCTTTACTGCAGCTCAGATTTGGACTTGTTAGTGGTTATCTATCTATCTTCACTCTTGCACTTTACAGTGTCCAGCTCCCAACCTTGCAAGCAGTGCTATGGTCCACAAAGAAAGTAATGAGAGAAATGATTACTGTTTAACAAATGAGCAACTTCCCATTACATTAAAATTATTTTTTTATTTAAAAACATGGCTAGTGTCAGATTTATGAAAGTTAATTCCAGAACAAATGGTTTATCCATTAGCAGAAGCAAGTCCATAATTCTGAATGAGTTTTAGAGATTGTTATAGCTAAATACTTAAATTAAAACAACCCCTTCTAGACCAAACTCACAGCATTCCAAAATAAGATCGCAAGATGCAATGAAGTAGTGTCATGGAATAGTTGGTGCTTGCACTGCATTTTTGGGAGGTTATAGATACTATATGCTAACCATATTAATTACACATAATTACACAAAAATTAAATCTTATGGTTTACTGAAAAATAATGTTTTACTCTAGCTGAGAACCTTCAGCTATGAAGCAGTTACAGTTCATATGCAAGACCTACTTTTGTGACAGAAGGAATTTCGCATTCACTTGATTTCACAATTTCTTCAGCTGAAGCCCAAGATGATGCTATTCTAATAGCAGCATGAGATGAAAGGAAACTCTGCCAGGGAACACTAAGCCCACCTCAGACCAAGACCCAAAGTATTATGTGCATGCCAAAATACTGAGCTCTAGATGCCTGCACCCTTAGTGGGATCCACAGCCCTAAGTGAGGAGCCTCAGAATGGCAGCCAGAAAAGGCAACATGCTGGGAGGAAGCTGCTTAAAGCAGCCACTGCTAAGGAAAAGGGTGTGCCTTCAGCCGTACCCCTCTCCAGGCTCCTTGCTCAGTGCTAGTGGCTCATTTCTCTTTCCACATGGGATTAGCTGCCTGGAGCACTCTTTTAAAGGTAAGTACTCCAGTCCCCTTTTTTCCCCTTATAATAAAGTAGGACTTGGGCTATCCTTTTCAATGCGAGGGGGATCTGGGAATGGTTCCTTTCCTGCAGCAGCCCAGTTGTGGGAGATGTCTGGGAAGTGGGTTTGAATCCCTCCAAGCAAAGAAGGAAACTGAGTCCACATCCCGACCAAACTCACCACTAAACAATTGAATAAAAGGGACGACTCTGCCCTTCTTTTTAACAGAAAGCACTGGTTGCCACTGCAATATGGCAGGCACGCACTGAGAAAAACCTACTCGATTTTAGGGGAAGCAAGTAAAGGAATGGCTTGGTTTAGAATCCCAGAGTAGCTTGGATGTGTGATAAGTGCCTTGCTTCTCAGCCTCGCAGAGACTGATGCACACATTCAACAGGCAAACTGTAACCGCTTGGGAAGTTCCTGTCTTTTTTACTTTGAAGTCCCTTAGTTGGAAGGCAGTTGAAGAGGAGTTTTGCTGAGCAGAGTCTGGACTATATGTTCTACTCCAGTGTCCTTTCTGCTGACTCTCTTCTATTTGGGGATGTAATAAGTTGGAACAAAGTGGGGGGATATGTAGAAGTACACATTGATTTGGCTAAGGGGCTCTTGGGAAAGTGTTAATTCACCCTTGGGCAGGCAGGGGAGGATGCAGTAACACAGCTGCCTGTCATGAGTGCAGGGACCCACCAGCTGTAAGGAATTAATGACTTCCCACAGGAACACTATAAGAGTTTGAGATGGGGGAAAGGAGTGGGTTTCTGCTGGTGTTGATGCCTAGGTGAAAGACTCTCCAGAGAGACAGTAAGGCAAGTGGAGTGGGCTGAGCAGCCTTCCTTCCACTCTCTCCTATGTGCTTTAGTTTAAAGAATGCTTTCAGTGTTAGGGAAGGGACAGATAATGCTTAATATTGATACTTCCATTTCACAATGGAGTATAGCTGAAGATGATTTTACATCTCAACTCTGACTTCTTGCCTTCTTGAGTTAAGTATCTGTGGGCTGCTGCTTTGACTATTTTGAGATTTCTTAACCCTGCTGGTTCTAGTTTAAGTAGTGCTGGGCTTTCATGTTTCTTATTAGCTAATTTGAGCATATTGGTTAATGTGAGGTTATTAAAAGTTACCCAGTTATTCAGCATACTTGAATGGAATAAAGTATGTCCCCTGCAATAACTACTATCTGTCAACTGGGCAGTGTTGATCTCTGCTAGCCAGGTTTCAGCCCACTATGTTGCCATGTGTAAATTACCTACCTAAACGCTGCAAGCTACCAGAGCTATTTCGTGCTGAGTCCTAAATTGACATGAAAAGGGAAACTTCCATCCAGACTAGAAATATAAGGAAATTGAGCAGACTAATCAGTAGTGCAAAAAGTTCTGAAACCACAATGGCTATTAAATAAAGCAAATTTTTCTGCAGACACTAAGTCAGTATTTAAAAATACAAGCATCTAGATAATTAGAGGAACTTCAAATCTGTCTTCATAGTGTTTTAGGCAGGATGACATTGTCAGCTATTCTATTTTGTATTGATTCCCACAAAGCTCAGTTATTCCCAGCCTTCCATTTCAAATGCAGCACCTTGTTTTCCTGTATCTTGAAGCAAAGAAATTAGATAAAAACTATTGATTAGCAAGGCACAGAGGGGAGTGATGTCTGTAACCTTCCTTTGTCTTGCAGCTCTGCAGCTGAGGCAGCAGTAATAGTATTCTGTGTGAGTGCGACTGTGATGAGGTCACACTGCTGAGAAGGGAATGAAAACACTGCAGTCAGCTAGATCACTTGCTACTCTGATGGTTTTTGATATTGTTTGTCAAATTGTGATTTGAAGGTTGTTTCTCTGGAGGCTAAAGTTGCCTTGCTTCTCTTACGCAGTTGGCTGGGCTTTTAAAAATCATGCATTCATATAAACATCCCTTTCTCACTCAAAGTTGCTGGCTCTTACTGGGAGCCAAAAAGGCTCCAATAAGGAGCAAGAAAACAAATCTCCAGAAATTTTCCGTCATTATGAGATTAGAGCGGTCATTTGTTAGAATAAGTCAGACTTGTTTGGTCTGTCTACCTCTTCTTCCACCCTCCTTTTTCAGGAGGGTGCTGCAGTTCAGTTCAAAACAAGTTCAATAAACAACTTCAAGACACATGAGCTGTGAAGGGTTATGCTGATCTAGTATGTAGTGGTGTAGCATTTACTGGTATTGTTACTCAAGAAAGAAATAAGGAATTTCCTCATTTCAATTGCTTGGAGAAACAGGCATTTTGTGACCTACTAGGGCAACTGCAAAACTGTACAGAAAGTTCAGAAAAATGAATAATGCTTTCTCATTCTGAATGGGCTCTACCATTTTCATTCTTGCATTGCTTCATAGCAGTGAAGCAGCTCATTGAGGTGACAAGGAGAAAACTGAGGCACAGAGGGTCAGTGATCTATCTACTGGAAGAGGGTGTCAGTGTCAAATATAGGATAAACACTCAAGGTTACCTGGCCCTCAGGAATTTACTTCTGCTGCATAAGGCAGGCTGCATTCCTCTCTTCCCACAGAGGAAGAAACTATATGGGGCATGCAATGTCTTCCACTAATAAGACCTCAGGGGTTCTTTCTCCCTTTGGAAAGTTCCCTTGCCCTAGTTCTCCTCCTGTAACAAGACACTGGAAGATTGGTATGGAGATAGTTGGCTAAGAAAACCCTCCAAATAAACTTCTGGAATTGCATGGTAGTAACAGGATGCCTTTAGCAGGCAGCTGCCTTGTCTGTCTGAGACTTACTGTGCAAAAACAAGTATGTCAGGTCAAGCTGCATATTTCGAGGTTTGATGTCCCACCCTCTCAAATAAGTGATGTGGGAAGAAGTCTGGGAAAACTCCTTCCCCAGGCTTATTACTGTGGGGTTTTCTGTGGGAAGCAGTGAGACTTTCCCATCCCTTCCTTAACCCATGTGATACTCTGTGATCATAATATGTTCAACTATCTCATGCTTCCAAGAACTCCTTCAGTGCTGAACAAGCATGCTCTGGGTGTTTTTCTTTAGTCTTTGTTCTATTTGTTATGATCCTGAGGACATCATTCTTTGCCCCTTGTTTTCCTCATCTGTGTGAAGAGGGTGATATTTACTTTCTTGAAGGCTGTTGTGAAAACTTTTTGGTTTTTTTAAGTCCCCTACCAGATGGAGGGCGCTATGGGAGAGCAAAGCATCTTGCTGTAATTGATTTGTTTGGAAGGGAAAGCTGATGCTACTTTAGAGATCTTCCCCCTCCACGCACCCCGCCCTGAGTAGTCTCCTAGAAAGACTGTTTGCTCATTTGCTGTTGCTATTCTACTGTTTGTGTCTTCCTCATCACATATATGGCTATGTTTGAGGTACTGATGAAGAAGCCCCACAGCTTAAAGTAAGTGCTGTGGGTCTACTACCTCTAGATTGCCCACTGAATCAGTCACCAGTGCCTGGACAACTAGAATCATACAGTGCCTGATGAAGTACCTGTCAGCTGGCTGCTTCTGAATGGATGAAATTAGGTCCTGTTGGTCCAGGGCTGCAGGAGGTATTATCTCATTAGCATTCAGCATCACCTATATGCTCCCAGAGAGGCATTAAGAATGGAGGCTCAGAAAAAGAGATTAGAGGAAAGCAGTGAGTGGGGAAAAGGCTTGAAATCACATTATTCTTTAGAAAATAGGCAATTGCAATGTACTAAATAACACAAACAGCACATTCTTTAAATCTCTAGAGGGGCAAAGCTTGGCTGAGATTTTTTTTTTTTTTACCCTGGTTTGTTTCAATGGATAAGTATTTTCTTTTAGTCCCACTTATCTTTTCGTTTGACAGATTAATTTTTTTTCTACCCCCACCCAAAATATATTGCTAAGTGTGGCTTACTCACAAGGGCATGTGACTTTGTAATCAGAGCAGCATCTGGTGCTATAAAGAAATGTAGCCCCAGTCCAGAGTAATGAGTAAGGTTAGAATGGCACATGCATAGGCATCCTTATGATATCCAGAGAGAATCTGGCAAAAAAAACCACTTCTACCCACAAGACTTAGGCAAACTTTATATTTAATCTCTTAAATATTCTTGGCCACTATTCGGCATATTTTCATGGTTGGTCATCTATCTTGGCAAAATCTAAAGGATTCAGCCAGGTGCAAAGATAATTGTTTCCTTATTTCAGCCAGCATCTGCTCAGCCAGCTGGGTAGCTCATCTGTAAAAGGTGACAGGCTCAGGTAGCAGCCTACAAATCCTACCTCTTGTGCTCTTGTGGCATGCAGCCTTGCTGAAAGTCTGTAACCCTGCATTGGAAAGCACCCTGCAAAAGAGAATGCAGCTCTGCTGAGGAAAGACTGAAAGGGTGAGGCAGGTACTCAAGGAAGTAAACAAGGAGCAGGAGAAGTTTGGTTATCACAGAGGAAAAGACTGCAATCTCACAATTTCCCATGTTTTGTTCTGACCTCAAATTACCCTTCCTTCATATTAAATGCTTGTGTTTTCCCCATATATTATATTAATCTGTTTTATTTTACAAGGCTGTTTATCAGCAGTCTTTGTAAGTCCTGACTGCCAATTCTCCACATCTACCATTACTGAAGAACCATGTCTACCATTATTTTAATGGCTCCTGTGATCTGTAACACCACGCATCTGGTGTTGGTGCCAGTTAGTCTTCTATCCTGACATTGTGTTCTTTTAGCAGATGGTTTGTAGAAAACTGTTATCTGAAAGTCAAGGGGTGGCAAGAATATCTAGCATTGGACAGGATGGATGAAGACAACCTCTAGCATTCTCTGATGCATAGCCCTCCTGCACCCATATTCCTAAGCAACAGTCAACGCTGTAAATAAAGAGAAGTAATGTGCTTCTGACTGAAGCTAATGAGAGATTTGTGTACAGTGTAGCTAGAGGACCCAGGTCATATGTTGTTAGATTCTTTTACAGATTTGGAAATGTGCTACTGTATAGCTCTGTTGCTAAACACACATTTCATTTCTAAGTGCTCGCTTTCTTTACTTTGTTACCCCAAACTGCCAAAATTAGACGCATCTGACATAAGAAAGGAAGTCAGTTTTGTTTAATTTATCTCAGATTTATTTTGTGACACTTCCTGGATACATTTGCCCATCACATTATTAAGTAAGAGTTTATTTTCTGGAGGCTAGAGCTTCAGCTTTAGCTATGTTTCAGTAAGACAGGAATTTAAATAATGTCACCATTCTGAGAAATTTAGAAAGTCTTTCAGGTGTGTTTTGCAGGAAAAAGTTCAGAGCTCCACTATCTCTTCTAACAGTTGGCCTGGGGCTTTTTCAAATGTATAATCTTATTTTTCCACTCATTTGAAATGTAAACAGAGAATTTTCACAGAAGACAGAGGAATCCATCTGCAAATAATATTTGTTTTTGGCAATTTGTTTCTTTAATTATGATGATAAATTTGCACTATTTGGCAGCAGCACAAAGAAATATGCTCTTGCATGTCTTTGTTCCTTCAGGAGGAATGGAGAAAATGGGTCTTGTTCAGAAAGAAATTCCCCCATCTAGTCATATAATTCTTGCAATTCACCCCAGCAAGTGATGAGAACCCCCTTTTTTTTCCTCTCCCATGGGAAGGATGTTTGGCTATGATTCAGAGAATGTCTCTTTTGCTTTTGGATAAACCTTGACTAACTCAGGACAAAACCCAAGTCGTGAGGTTGTACAAAATTCTAAGATGAAATCTGCCTTTATCTCTCAAAAAATGCTCAGTTGTAATGAGGAACATGTACCTCTACACATTATTTGCCAGAATAAAGGTACATAGTTCAGAGGTACTGATATGCCAGTGGAGTAGCTAACTTAAACTTGGTGTTGTTCACAACTGGGAGACCCTAAATCAGGCCCAAAGCTTTGAATGCCTTAGATGTGCTTTTTGGAAATGATGACTCGAATACAAATTTTGCACCTTGAATTCATCTCTAAAGCAATGGATCATCCAAAAGTTGTTGCTAGGTTGTTTAGATATTTTCTTAGGGGTTGGATTTAGAAAATTCATTAATTAACCTTTTAAAATCTCTCAGTTTTGTAGCAGCACACACAAGCTTGTTATTTCTGCTTCCTAGGCAAACAACAGCTAGAGGTGTGGGAGAATGTAAGGGATGAATCGGAATCTTTTTAAACCTTACATGCATTACTTTGCATCTAGACTATGAGCCAGAAGATCTCCTCTATAGACTTAAAATGACCTACCCTTTTTACAACTGTATCCTTTTAAAATCCCCATTCCACAGTACATCTGCTAATGTTGAAAAAGTAGGTCATCTGTTTCTCAGTGTAAATATAAAAGTTTGCATTTAGTACTGTCATAGTGGTAGGTTTTTAGGATAATTCTAAAAAACTAGTCTTCTTGATCCCTTTTGTTTTTCTTCCTTTTCATTACAAAAGAAATATATATACTTATAAATATAAATCTATTTATTTAAACTGTATACTCTGCATTATGTTTTGGGGAAGATATTTTATGCTTTGGAAAGAGGGGAAAATCATTTGCAGGACACTTGCAATTTGACTTAAATATCCTCTATAGATTCTACAAATTGAACATTTGTATTCATGGGACTCCTAATACA
>VYZV01000579.1:52561-64198 GCA_013401275.1 Pandion haliaetus | reverse complement strand
CCCTACCCCAGGAAGGGAGAGGGCTGGCCTCATGCTCCTCACAGCACCTTGCCAGCACTCAGCAGCACAGTGGCGAGACACTCACAGGTGAACGCATGCATTTCTGCTAATGCCTATGGGCTCTGCTGCACTGGGCAGCTCAGGGCCCGCCTCACTCACATTTCCAGAGCACTGTAGGCTCCCGTAGCTGATCCCGGGTTGATGTAGAATTTGTTTTCATGTTCAAACACTTCAAATCTGTGTGTGTGTCCTGAGATGAGAATGTCCACATCCAGCTGCCTCTGCAGCAGTGCCAGGCTGGCTGCATCACCCCAGGGAATAACTTGATGGCCGTGAATCAGCCCAATTCTGAACTGCCCGACAGTTACAACCTTCTCTTCAGGATAATTCAGGCTCTGAGAAGGAGAAAGGCACTGCCTATAATCAGCCAGAGATCCCTCACCTATGCAATGCAGGTTCTTACATTCCAAGACATGAACGCTCTTTTAATCGTTCGAGCGCAAAATGTCCCTTTCAGCATGCAGACCCAGGGGATGCTTGTACCACACCCCAGCAAGAGCAACTGCAGAGCAAAGAACAGGGAATTTGCGCAGAGATCAGGAGCCTCAAGGCTACCCAACAGTAATAAACACACACACACAAGCCCCCAGTTTCTGCAAGTACACAGCCAGCGGAGGGACTCCAGAGGCCTCACAGCAATCACAGACAGACTTGTGCCAGATTTCATATGAATCAAGTGCATGTATCACCCGCCCACACCCAGTCCCCCCTGTTGCAAGCACAACAAGAAGGGTCTAAAAAAATTTCTTTTTCTTGAGTCTTACACATTCCTACTTCCTATCCTGGTAAATTGCAGTTCAGGAATTGCCAGGTTTCACTGAGACAACCACCACATGCAGGAAGGTGGGCTGAGGAATTAACAGCAGGAAGAACGTTACCTCAGAGTCCCCCCTAACAACATGAATGTCCCCAGCCAGAGTCCTGAGGTAGTCATAGCTCTCCTTGGTGCAGAGGTTTCCTGTACACAAGATGTGCTGAATCTTTCCTGGAACCAGCAGCTTCTTGAACTTCACCGGTAGACCACTGCATCGGTGTGGGATGTGAAGATCCCCTAATACTAACACCAACTTTGCACACAGCAGGAGGAAAGAGAGTGTTTTAACCCAGGTTACTTAACAGAACAGCACAAAACCTTTTTGCCACTCCAGGGCGCTCACAAAGTCTGAAAACCATTACAGGCCCAGCAGGGATTTCTTTCAGGTTCAGCTCTGAGGAAACAACCCCTCAGCATGCCCGAGCTGCCCCGCACAGACAGCCCAGCCTGCTCCTCCCCGAGGAGAGCCAGGCGCTCTCACTCCCGCATGTAGCCGAAGGTGAGTGAACGCGCTGCTCGGGGGAAGACCAAGACGGCGGCGGCCGCCGCCGCAACGGGGCGAGCCGGGCCAAGCAGCCGCCCCACGCTGAACCTGCGGGCTCGGGGCCGCTCCCCCGGCCCGGCGGCGGTGTAGGGAAGCGGCCCCGGGCACCCCTGGCCGCCGCTCACCATCCTGCTCCTGCACACAGCTCCGGCCGCCCCGTTACTCTGACGCGCACTGAGGTAACCACGAAGTGACGCGCGGCTTTTTTCTCCTCCCCCGAGCCAATGGCAGCGCCAGTAGCTCCCCACGTGAGGCAGGTGCCTGTGAAAGGGGCCTAAGGCCCGCCCCTGTGCCTGCCCGAGTGTTGAGCATGCGCAGTGCGGCGGCGCGGGTGTCGACGACGAGTGGGTGTGGAACGCTTTGGCGTGTTCCCTCCCCCCCGCAGGGTTTTTCATTAAGTCTGTGGGATTTTTGTGGAAAAACGCATTGTCTTTCTGTATGAAAACGTTCATATAAAGTACCCACAAGTGCCCGTGTGGTTCAACGTATGCTTTTCCCCTCAGANGGGGGGGAACGTTGGGGGCCGTGAGGAGGCCTTGAGTGTGCTCCAGAAGGGGACAGGTCCTTAGGGCATGGGGACAGGGCAGCGTGGGTGGGGGTCTGGCTCTCTGGGGAAGGTGGGCTCTGCCAGGGATGGGTGACACAGCTCCATCCAGGCCCAAGAGGTCCCACCAAATGCCTTGCCATAGCACCTTGGGCTCACCCTCCCAGCTCGGGTACCCCAGGCCATGGCAACATCCCCGCACAGAGACACCCAAGGGGCTCTTCAGGACTCCACATCCATGACACGAGCCATGTGGCTAAGGATTAACCTTTATTTATCAGATGAGCCAAACTGCGCGGAAGCCCAAGCCGGGACCAAGTCCACATTGTGCCAAGTGCTGGAAGAGCCCAGGAAAGCCCAGCCATGGCAGAGGTTTCTATCCTCCTACCACAGCAGGAGATCCCGGCTCCTGTGCATTCCTGGGCTGAGCCCTGGCAGGTCTTGCACTGTGTCAGGCTGTCTCATGCTCCATGGGGGATGTTTGGGGTCGAAGGGGAGGTTGCTGGACCTCACAGCACAATGCAGTGCTGCTGGGCTTGCTCAAACATACAAGAGGGTCTTTTTCCATTCCGCCTAGGGCTGCCGTTCTCCCTGTTGAGGGCTTTGCATCAGGGTTGCAAGGGAAAATGCAGAAAGCTTTTGTTCCTGTTTCTAAAACCAGTTGAAGGCATGTGACAGGGCGCAGTAGTAGTTGCCATTGTCTTCATGGCAGGCAGATGTGATGATGAGGATGCAGGCATTGCTGGCGAGGTCTTTAATAGCAGAGAAGCGGTCAGGAATCTTGGCGGGTTTGTGCTTGTCTTGCTCAGAGTTATAATAGAGCAGATACCTCAGGGAGTGCCCCGGGCGCTGCTGGTACCAGGAGATGCCGAACTTGCTGATATTGTACTGGGGGCTCAGGATGCAGGACAGCCGAGCGGTCTGCCCAGGCAGCACCAAGATGGAGGATGGCTGGGTCAGCACAGGCTGAGCCCTGGAAGCTGCACGTGCCAAGGATGCAGTTACTGATGGGCTGAGCCATGTCCCCCATTGCTCCCAGCCCCAAAATGTCCCCCTGCTCCCTTGAGGCAACCTCATTACCCAACGTCCATCCTGCTTATCACACCACACTGCCTTGGAGCAAAATGCCCTGTTCAGACTAACATCCCCCTTGTACAGCCCAGTCCTGCCTGCCACCCCGCAGTGCTCCCCCCCAGACAGCAGCTAGCTCAGCCACACCACCCTTACCTGTCCCCACCGTCCCCACAAGGAGCAGGACCACGAAGCCCAGGGCCATAGCAAGAAGCAAAGGGAGGCTGTTTCAGAGAGGGTCTGCAGTGCTACACGAACCCAGATTGCTGTGCCGCTGGCGCTGGTGAGGTGTATGTAAATGACACAGGGGGCTCAGGGACTCCAGCTCCGCACGTTGCTCGCTTTGCTGCAGCTGGGCTTCAGGGAGGGGGCTCAAAGCAGCAGGGCGAGAGCTGAGCATCGTGACCCACCACCCACCGTTGTTCCAGGCTAGGCCATTTCCTCCAGGTGCACTGATGCACGTACAGCCTGCCCCACTACTGTCTGCCCCGGGCACGGGGGTGCGGTGGGGGGGCATCACTGACCATCTCTCCTCTCTGACAGGGGGAGCAGAGAGGTTTCCCTGTGGTCTTACACTCCAACCTTTTGCCTCAGGCCCTCTGCTATCAGGTGCGCGGGAGGCTGGGAGCCTGATCCACACCATGCCAAGGATGCCCTGTGGCAGCAGCACACTGGGGGCCAGCTGGCTCTGCTGCCACCAGGGAGAATGAAAGACAGGACATACCAGAGCCCCCCTGCAGCTGTCTCGTCACGGAAGCAATATAAGGAAAGTTGCTGCTCCCTTCCCCATGCAGCTCCATCACTGTGACAAGAACGACTGCCCCACAGCACAGGCTGGGAGCTGCCAACGGTGCTGAGTGCTGCCTCTGCCAGGGCCACCTCAGAAACAGCAGCCACAGGCAAACATGCAGGGTGGCTGCTGAAGTCACCTGCCAGAAGGCATTTCCCAAGGGAGCCAGTGCAGCGAGACACAGCTGCAGCACAGCTGGTGCCTTGTGTGGAAAGACAGCAGACCGTTACAGCAAAAGGCTGCCAGACTCACCAGGCGTAAAGCCCCTCCTCTCTGCCCAGAGACACCACATTACACAGCCAGTCACAGTCAAGGGCTGGCCTCCCCCAGCACATCTCTGCACCCCGCAGCCCATGGCAGTCCACAGCACGGTGGGCAGCAGGCACTTCACAGTGTCCCATAACCAGTGGGTACATCCTGCCCTCCTCAGGCAGGCTCGGCCCCCCACCCCTGATGCCACCACATCACCATCCAGGGATGGCCCTTTCCCACTCCTCTGCAGCACCCAGCCTTATTCCCAAGGTGTTACCGAGCCAAAGATGTTTGCAAGCGGTTCCTGACATGACTGGCCTGTGCATGCTCTGGGTTTGAGAAAAAATGGAGCTCCGAGACAGAGCCCTGCCTCATTAGAACATCCGAGCACTGTGTCTCTGGCACAGGCAGATCCTGAAGAGGAAGCACCACCATCATCCAAGGGTGCGATGCAGCAAGCCAGTCACGTGCTTTGCTGTGCCACACTGCAGAGCTCTGAACAAGGGCTAGCACACCCAACGGCTCATCTATTTTTTCTGCATTCTCTCTTAGTTGGTCTAACAAAAGCAATTACCCACGCAACCTTGCCCAATTTACTGTGACACATCCTCCCTTGGGAGCAGCGAGGGGAAAACAAGTGAAAGGCAGTGACTGGAGCAATTAGAGCAGCTATCATACAATCATAGGATCATTTAGGTTGGAGAAGACCTTTAAGATCATCGAGTCCAACCATCAACTGTGCCCTCCAAACCGTGTCATGAAGTGCCCTGTCTACATGCTTTTTGAACACCTCCAGGGATGATGACTCCACCACTTCCCTGGGCGGCCTGTTCCAATGCCTATAACCCAGATGACATGGAGCAGGGCCCATACCTACCTGCAGTGCCATGAAGCAGCGAGGTGCCAGTTAGACCTGATGGGACCGTACAGCACCTTGTGCAGCTGGGCTGCAGGGAAAGCTGCAGTACAGGAGGGCAGCAAGGGCTTTGGTACACCTTGCCAGGGGGACAAGGAGCATACAGGTGCCACACAGCAGTCCCTGCACATGCAGTAAAGCCTGGCTGTGTCCCACCTGTGCCCATCCAGGCAAACCTGCTGTACCAGACTTACTAAAGCCAGCCTACAGCAGGCGGAAACAGCTGCACGAGACCAGCTCCAAAGCCCGTTTGAGGCTGGCGCTTTGCCTTGGTGTCTTCCAGCCTTGTGAAGCCCTGCCGTTTCAGCATATCAGCAGCTTGTGTTTCATGCAGCCAGGCCCCCGAGCCCACGCAGGTATGAGCACGCTGCAGACACAGCTCCAGCTGTTGCCTACCAGCACTCCCCAAACTCTGCAAGGTGGTGGCAAGGTGAACATGAGTCACCCTGCACATGTGTCCTAGGTGAGGAGTGCCACACATACACCCCGTCACCAAGCCCCGAGCAGATAAAGTCTATGGATTAGACATGTGAAACAGACCCACGAAGGTAGAAGGAAATCAGCTCCTCGTGCAAGGAGGAGCATTTTGGAGAAAGGGAATTAGTCCACGGAGCAGTGAGCACTGGATATGCAGTACATTGGCATTGTTATTGGTTCCCGCCGTTGAGGTCCTCCGCATCTGCTGACCAGCCTGGGAATGTGATTTCATCCATATGTCTCAGTATCTTCATAGGAAAAGGGCATAATGCTACAGGACCCCCTAAGCACTGTTGCTGGATCACTTGTACAGCAACGTTTGGGCACCAAATGGAAGATGCAGCTGGTGCATAAGCCATGCACATCACTCTGACAGCCCAGGGGTGCAGGAAAGTACCTGGCTGTGCAAAGTGCAAGAGCAGGTACAAGCCCAGCCTCATGCTGACCCTGTTCTGCCAGCTTTATTCCCTCCTGCATGAGGTAAGAGAGGTGCTTAGTGAATGGAAGTAACTCACCCAGCCAAAGTAGGTTTTATCCTAGATTGACACATCACTGACCAAGCACAGCTACCCCTGTCAGGCCAGGGCAAAACGTGGACCAGGACTTAACTGCTGCACCACCCTGCATTTGCTGCTAAGCCCTGTGGCTTCCTCCCGCTCTGCAGCGCAGGTGCAGCTGCCATCCTGACAACTGCCTGCAGCTCCTCCCAGGCTGCAAAACCCCACTAGCTCATGCTCCAGAGTAGGATAGGACCAGAGCAGGCAGGGTCCTGAGGAAGGTTTTTCCAGCGGCATCTGACCATCTCACAGAGGGGACCACGGCTGCCCTTGCAGCAGCACTGGGCTCAGCTAGGAGCAGGGTGGGCAGATCTGGCAGCATCATAGCCCAGACAAGCTGCAGGACAAACAGCTGGGGCAGGAAACACCACAAGACTGCAAAAAGTCTGAAATTCAGAGCAGCTGGGACCACACAGAGCAGGCAGCCTTACCAACAGGCTGTTGTTTAGCTCAGCCCCTGCTCTATCCCCGTCTCCCACTCCCCAGCTGCAGGAGGCTGAGGAATCTGCAGGGTCCATGCCCCATTGCCAGGAAATCTGGCTACTGAAACCATGAGAGCATCAGCTGGAAACGCAGCCCCTCCCCATGGCTCTCCAGCAGCTAACACCATCACCATCAGGCATTTTGTCATCCCCACTGACTGCAGGACAGCACGCAGTACGAGCAGCCACCACATTGCAGGCCTGGGCCCTTGCTAGAGGAGAGCAGCTCTGGAAGAGGCATACTAAGCACCATGTTTGTTACTGTGAGATACAGAGGTACAGGGGGAAAGTACCAGCTTTGCCTCAGCTCTGGGGGCCAGCTGGTCACCTGGACCATCTTCATCACCACCAGGTGGTGGCCCCATGAAGGGCAGGGAGGGACATGGTACCTTGATGCACAGCAATGCCCAGTCATTAGGGAACAGGACAGGAGAGCTCTGCCAGGGCACATCAACATCCTTTGCCTCGTCTGTTTAAGTAAAAGAGAGATCTTTAATCCCTACACAATGAGTCATAGAGGAAAACCATCCCAGTAGAGCCAAGTTAATCGCAGGGAGAGAGGCCAGAGGCAAGAATGTGTTCCCAGCCTTGCAGCCCTGGGGAATCACTGGCAGGAGCTCTGCCTATCTAGACACAACCAGAAGAGCCATGGGGCAGAAGTGACAGCTGCCAGCAGAGCTCCTCTGCTCCTGGCTGTGTGGGAAGGGTTCCCTCAAATCCTGGCCCTCAGAGAGCAGGTATCTGCAACTGGTGGGAGGGAACGAGCAGACCCTGTCCTGGCCTTGCCCAGTTGGCCAAGAGCCTTTGCCTGACCCCAGACACTTGCAGCTGAAGCCGCCAGACACACATAGTCCTAAGCCTTTGCTCCCTCTGCTATTTGAATTGGATCCCCAGCTCTGACTACTGACGTGTGTCAGCCCTGGGGATTTCTCAATCGTGAAAAATTTGGTGAGAGTTCATGGCCACAATGTCCCTTGGTGACTCAGACACAATCTCCAGCTCTTTCCCCTTGTGACTGGGACAAGTTTGTGGAAGGGGACCAGCAAGGGCCAGGGCTCACTGCTTTCTCCCACGTTTGATGAAACAAAGTTGAAGAAAAGACATTTCATAAATCAGAACCATTTTTGCCAAATCAGAATGTTCATCCCTGCTCCTAACCTGGAGTATTCCCAGCACCAAACACCAGCAGACACAGCTGTAATACGGCAGCTCAAAGCCCTGGTGATGGCAACACAGGGATCCTACCTTTGCTGGCCACAACAGCGGGCACTTCTCAGCCACCCGCTGTGCCTCCTGCCATGTCCGTGGGGCCCCTGGATTCAGGGTGACCACACTCCTATCTCAGGTCTCATACCCTGTCTGCAGCCAACTGCCAGGAGGCGGTGAACATGCAGTGCCGCGTCCTGATCCTCACAGCTCACCTGAAGGGGAAGTGTCAGTGCTCACCTGAAGGTACAAGTTCTCCTGAGCAGCAGTCACCAGAGGGACCGGCACTCTCCCACAGAGAAGCAACAGAGAGTAACAAGTTGCATGGGAATCCCAGACCATCACAGGGAAAGGATCAGCAAACCTCCTCCCCTCTAGACCTCAACAGATTCTCTTCAAAGCCTAACTTGCAAAGGAAAGTACCTCTAAACCCCACAGACTCATGTTGGCCGCACAGGGGCACATTGGACTTTCTTCACCACATCTCTCTCCCTCCAGACTGCATCAATCTTCTGGATGAAACAGGGGCCCTGATGAACCTAAGCAAAGTGGAAAATCCTGCATCTGAATTCACCAGTAAATACCTATGGGAAAGGGAGCGCTACATCCTCATCAGTGTCATCTGTAAGTTCCTTGACAAGACAGCACAGTTCAGCCTCTGAGCCAAGAAGGGTCTGCTTTGGGGGAGCTGGTGTCCCACCCACCAGGAAAACCCTGTCACCTCCTAGAAACAAAGATGCAGCTTTATAAAGGGGCTCTATTCAGCAGTCACTTGGACATGCACAGTAGCTCTGATGAGGCAGAAGCCGATTCAGATGAAGAGCTAGAGCTGAACCTTATGTTTGTCCGAGGTAGCTGCTCTGGGGGAGGAGGAACCCTTCCTGGGCAGAGCTGCCTGCCCCAGTTACAAGTCTTGATTTCAGTTTTTAACCAGGAGAGGGATTAATCCATTTCTCCCATTCTGCTGGCAGGAGGGGAAAGCTCTAAGGCCACCTGCTATGAATCTTTGCTGGAGAACCTGGGGAAGCACTACCCTGACCTAGCAGGTAAGAGCCAGGCACCCAACTCACCTCCACAGAGAAGCCAAGGGCACAGGCATGACTCCTCTCCCCACCACAGCCCTGGTACACCATCCATGGGACTGTCCTCTGCATTCCACTATGCCCCTTCACAACACTGGTAATGGCTGTGGGTAGCAGGTGAATTCAGGCTCAAGGGCACCCCTAGATGAGGAACAGGCCCATTACTGGTCACAAATGCAGTGCAGCCACCACCAGGGCTCAGCCACCATACCATACTGCCCAGGCACTCACCCCCAGCTCAACAAGAATCCTCTGCTACTTAGCTCCTCTTCCTGGGATCCCCCTTTCACACTACCACGTCCAAAGCTGCACCCTAACAAACCATGCAAAAGCAGCACCACAGCCAGGCACAAGCAGCAGCCTCCTGCTTCAAGGGGTCACTCACGTTACCACAGCATGGCCTGCACTCCCAAGTGACAAGAAACTGCACGTCCTTTCAACCCACCTGCACCGGCAGCCAGAGGAACAGGCACCAGCATCACTGGATGAGTCTGCCTTCAACACCATCACCACACCGGCAGTGGCCTTCTAGAGACTGTCCACTGCAGTCACCAGGAAAAGCTCTTTGAGACACAGCCGGAGCCTTTACAACTCCAGAAGCAGCATTGGTAGCACTTCACCAAGACAGTTCAGAAGACAGCATATACCTGCTGCAGGTGCGCCTGATGGTTCTCCTTAACAGCTTCTCCACCCATATCAGAACACACCAGTATCAGTCTAGTATTTATTTCTTAAAGAATTTTAAAGGCAGTTAATTCAGACTTCATTACAGCCATTCCTCCCTGCGCACACTGGGGCAGCTCACCACACCAAGCACTTGGGTTTAGAGTCTGTGGCATCTACTTTTTCCCTTGGCTGCCTCTCAGGAGAGCACAAGGCACCCCAGATAAGGCCAGGCACAGCTCAGGACATTATCTACCACCAAGAATTCAGGGCTTGACATTTAGAAGGGGCAGGACTTTCAATGCCAGCCTTCAGTATCTGCTGCCAGCTTTCACCATCTAGACATGGATTTCTTCACTGATCCAGGCAAGGGGCTAAGAACTTGCCCGATATTCAACAGCCAGAGGTCAGCAGTTAACAGATTAATTCTGCCATGAAAATTCAGCAGTTAAACATCTGAAAGTGTCATGGTTTCACTGCTGTGCCACTAAAACTCCAGCTGAAGCCTCAAAGTTATCTTTCACACCAACATGAGGAACGGGGTCTCCTGCTGGAGGCCAGTCTGCAGGCAGCACTCATGAAACTGTTCTGCTATACTAACAGGAAAGCAACTCCAAACTTAACCTGATGCTGGTGACCTTGAGAACACTGCATAACCTGCTAAGGCTTTTAAGTAAGATCAGGCGACTGTATCTGAGTCACATTGCCGGACAGGTCATTTTCTTAGCTCTGGGGTCAGAGCAGCTCTTCAGGAAGAAGGTATCAATGGAAAAATAATTTGTTACTGAAAATACTGTAGGACACATCTCAGATTACCTCCCTCCAGCCCCTCCTCTGCCTGGAGGGCAGCCAATCCAGCCTCCACTCAGTTGTGGATCTGCTTTTGCCAAGTCATGCAGGCACAGCTCTTGCTAGGCTGCACCTCCTGTTTGCAGGAAATACACAGTTGTGCCTTGTCCTTTAAGTGGCTGATACTGTTAACATTTTGGTAGCTTGATTTTAGCTTGAGAATTAAATAAAGAACATGCACAAGTGATAGGTCCAAATAAACTCCTTTATTTCTCTGTAATAAATACAGCACTATCTGAATTCTGAAGTCCCACAGGTCCAACCACTCATTTCTTTCTCTACTAGTCCAGAAGTAAATTACCCCTTGAAGACTCCTGTCTGGTCAGTCTGCTCCCTCCAGCTCCTTCCCATCCCCTGTCCATCCTTCTGCTCCCTGCAGACAGCAGGGCTCTACACCAGGCTCCTCTTCCCTACAAGGAAGGCAAATTCTTCACAGGAGAGAAGAAACACCTACAGGGAGAAAGTATGGGTTCAGCATTAGGTGCATATTCCAGCAGCTGGAGCTAGTAAAAGCTCTCTTACCTAAGGTGACCAGATCAAGACATAACTACTGGCATCTGCTTTAACAGGTGCAGCAGGAATTAAGGCATCAAGTAGGGAAAGCAGCAGGCTTCCCACAGCAAGAGAGGAACCTGCAGGAGGGTACCTACAGCCTCCTCACCTTCAGAGAGACACGGTCAGGATCATTTCTCCTGCACTTTCCAGTTCCCTTCTGCATCGCAGGGCACAGGAAAGGCAGAACTGCTTCCTATTTAAAGCCTTGAAAGGCACTACAACTGCAACAGATTGCTTCTGCAACCTTTGAACCCTCTCGGGTATTCTCACCGCCCAGCCCTCCTGCGGGGACAGGGCACAGACTCACCGTTGCTATTCTTGCACTGCTTCAGAGCCTCGTTGAAGCCCTCGCACAAGGTCAGGTCTCTCTGGTTGGTAGCACATTCCAGGAACTGCTTCATCTCGTAGTGGCAGGGTCCATAGGGCGACTGCTGGTACACGGGCTGCTGCCTGGGCTCCTGCAGGCCAGGACCTGGTTAGGGAGGGAGCTCTGGGGGCAGAAGCACCTCCTCCAGTAACCACAGCGGCTCCTTATCGCCTCTCGGCGGGAACAGCCCAGTCACCTTGGCCTGCTCGTACGTCTGCCCTTCGCCGCACGGGCCAAGCGGCCCTCAGGAGAGCCGGCGGTCCCCGCTCCCCAGGACCAGCTCTGCCCGCCTAGCTCCCGCCGCCCCTCCTCACGCCCGGTCCCGCAGCCCGGCGCCCCACGGCCACCGCCGGCCCCGGGCCCCGCCGCGCAAGGGCGGCACAAGGACGCCCGCCCGGCCCCGCTCGC
>VYZV01000579.1:40601-51984 GCA_013401275.1 Pandion haliaetus | reverse complement strand
CCCCCCCCCCCCCCGGTAACGGGGCAGGGGCCGCAGCGGAGGAGGAACGATTCCAGCCCCTGGCTCCGTAGGAGACGCTGCCCACAGCTCTGCCCGCTCCAAAATGGGGCTTGACTTGGCATTTCGGCTTGTCCCGCTATGCCGCAGTCCAACTGGGCAACAAACACACTTTCAGGGGTGAACAGGTATCTCGCTGCGCCCAAATTCGGCACCTGCAGGTGAAGCAACATACCAGCTCCGGAGTCACTGGCCCAAACGTGCTTTAGTTTGTGGGCTCCCAACAGTGGGTGAGGACCGCGTTCTGCTGGGTGCTGGAGGGCTGCGGAGCCTACGCCAAAGGACGAAGCTCCGTGCAGGAATGAAGAAGCAATAGCTGGAGCAAGAAGGCACTGCTAGCAGGCGATGAGCAGAGCACAGCAGCTCTGCTGTGAAGGTTTCTGCAGATGTCGGGACAAAGAAGAGCTCCGAGGAGGGCGATGCGGTAGATTCGCAAATGCTCAGAGGCTGCTTCTCCCAGGCGTGCGGCAGAGCGCAAGGGAGCATGAAGCGGCTTGTTGGAAATGGGGGACGGAGACGGCCTCTGTTGCGTGGGAGATGATGGGTGGAGGAGAGGTGGATAATGAAGGGCTGGGAGAGGGAAGATGAGCAGTCCATAATCGGGGCAGAGAAAAGAGGGTGCCAGGGAGGAGCGTGGGGAGGAATGATGTGGTCTAAGCCATTGGCCAGCACAACAATTTTTTGTGGCAGCCCTCTGGATACAAACCAGCAGATCAAGGAAACCTTTGCAAGGCGTGGACATTGGTTGGGAAGTAGGAAACCATGGAGAGATGACGATGAGCCCTCAAATCATGAACAGACAGGCTGGGCGACGCCAGTGTTACCTTCTAACCAATTTCCTGACGATCATCTCTTCCCTGGCACCCCAGCTGGTCTCCGGGACCTCTGCAGGTCCATGTCTGCTCAATGTCTGCCCAGGATGGGCCTGGTCACCAGCTCCATCTTTGGATGTTCCTTATGCCCTGTGGAGTGGAAGAAATTTCCAAAATTGAGAAGGATCTAGAAGTTGTCCAAAGGAAAAAANAAAAAAAAAAAAAAAAAAAATCACAGCTATGTTACGTCTCCAGGGCTGTGTTCGTACATTCAGCAAGTTATGAAAATCAGCTCTTTGGGCTGGTTCATTGACTGGCAGGAATCAGAGAGCTAAGCCACTGTAGGATTGGCAATTAGCTGCTGTGTAAGTGTTTTTGTAGAATCAAATTTCCAGCACGAGGGGAAGAGAAGAGCATTTGTAAAGCAAGCCACCCCCTTGGTGCAGGAGCTGGGCGGGCAGGGGGAGAGCTGCAGCTCCTACATTTCTGAGGAAAGGGAGTGTGCCTCAAACAAACACAACCTTGGTCTCCTCTTGTGAGGGGTAACACCCCCAAATCCTTCCTACCGCAGTGCCAGGGAGCTAGCCTGCCCCGGGAGCTCTGCTGTGCAGTTCTGCTTTCAGCTGGAACAGCAGCATTTTACATTTGGTATTTGCCTGTCTTTTGCCCACTAATAGGAGAGGGGGCCAAGCAGTTGTAAAACCAGAAGACTGTGACTGGAAAGCCCCTGCCTCAGCAGCACCTGCGTTTTTTTCCTTTTTCCAGCCATACGTCCTGAGGGAGCAGGGTTCCCTTCCCCGTGCAGTCCCATCCTGCCGAGCCATGAGCACTTGGGGGGAAACAGAGGTCTTAAAGACATGACAAAAAAAAGCAGGAGGGAACAAAAGGGTGACCTCGGGGAGCCCCTCACTGTGAGGAAACCCCTGGGGTGAGAGCTCAGCTCTGCCATCAGCATGTGAGCACGGTCAAGCCCATCGGTGTGTGGGGCCAGGGCTACCACTCCACGGGCTCGTGTTCCCTCCTTGGTTGACCCTGGTCATAGGAAAAAGCTAGGCATGTGCTGAGGAGAGGAGAGGATGGATTTGCAGGGAGAACAGGGAATGCCGGACCTCCAGCCATAAGAAAGCGAGGTTCATTAGTTCCACTACACGCAGAACAACTTGCCGAAGGAGTCTGGGTTTCAAGCTGAGAGCGTCCCTTTAAGCTGCGTCTGGGGGACCCTTTGATTTGGTTAATTAGACACAAAGTTTTTCTGTGCTGTGGGAGGCCGGGTATGTGCTGAGGAGCACAGCTACCCTGGGTTTACTAATGAGATAATTTATTGTGGCTGTCTGAAAGGCTGAGTGTACACAACTCCACCCGCACACACACCACCCACTCCAAGCCCTCTGCTCCCAGCTGGAGAGTCCTCAGTGCTGGAGGTGGAAGTACTGTGTTAGGTCTCCCTGCACAGAGCCCTGCCAAGGAGCCATCCTCCCCTCAGGGGGCTTGTGCAGCAGGGCACCATTTGCATCTAAATATCCCCACAGCAGTTTTTACTGCTTCCCTGGCCAAACTTCCTAATTCCCCTATTTTTCAGCCTAAATTTGATCTTTAATTCAATCAAGTAGCTGCGTTTCTGCCTCTCTCTTCTCCTGCTCCAGAAGATCCCTCCTTACATAGTTCAAGTGTTAGGGCTTGCCTACACTTGAAGGTTGACTCTGGATTAAGTGACATATAAATCTGAAAGACAGTAACTAATTCCTGAATAGTTCTGGAAAGATTTACTTAAACCCAGTCATTTCTGAATAACTCGCTGCGCTGGCTGGCCTGCACATTCCCTCCTGTTAGCAGCAGGATCAGGTAAGACAAGGTTTGTAAAAAAGCGGGTCTACTTTTTCCAACTGCTTTCTCCCTGTTGCTCTAAAAGCAGGTAATAATCTCTCCCTTCAGAGTTTGCCTCACTTAAATCCTCACGCTGTCACAGCCAAAAGGTGGCTACAAAGAGATCTAGGAATTCCCCAAGCGTTTGGATCACAAGGGGTTATTTCAGAGGTAAGGAATGCAATACCAGGCCTCCCTGGGTCTCCTACCTGTCTCTGCCCCTCCATCGGGTGACAGAGCGCACATCCGTCTGTGCCAGGCTGCACTTTCACAGGCCTTTTGCTTCGGGGAACAGTGCCACCCACGTGGCATGTTTCCAGAGGAGCCTTCTCCATGCAGCCATGCCACGCTGCGGCACATCCCTGCCCTGTCCCTGCCACGGCCACTACCAACAGGTAGCCATCTGGAGATGCTGATGGAGCCTCCTGCCTCCCGAGCTGCAGGTTTGCGCTTGGAGAACCCTAATTATTGCATGCAGGGGCAGATCTGGGCAGTGCTCTGGGTGTACCTGAATTTAAGTTATTTAGGTTAACAGCAAATTGCACGGGATGGTTGCTTGGGGATCTGGGCAAACTATTCAAAGCAGAAGAAAGCTTCTGATGAATTAGCCAATATTTTTGTTTGTGGACAATCCCCCCCCCCAAAAAGAAACAAAACCTCCAGTTCTTACCGATGTGTTTGCTACTCAAAATTACTCCATGAATCATTTATGGCTGAATGTATTGCAGTCAGTGGGTTTCTTGTGTCCTGCTTTTATCTTCATCTTTGAGCTCTGGCTAGTCCTAATTTTGTTTGTGCCTAGTGGCTGATTTCAGTCTCCCAAGTCCATACAGAGCTTTCAGGTCAGATGTAAATATGCAAGCACTACTTTCTTATCCTATGAAGTTTTTTGCAAGCAGAAGTTGCAACTAACAAATAATATAAAAAAAAACCCCAAACCAAGCCAGTTGCTACAACTAAGAGGAATTCACAGATTTTTTCCTAAGCAGAGGGGGCATGTTTTCTGCAGTCCTGCCTCATTGCCATTCCCCCAAGGGATAACAAAGTGGTAGCGTCACAGGCAGGTGATACTCAATGGCGTCGCCACTGCAGTGTGGCACATAGCCTCATCTCACACTGGATGCCACGGGCTTTGAGCACACTCTCCCCACGCAGACCTCTTGCTGTCTGCATCCTTCCTCAGTCTCTTTGTAGCCAAAATATAATACTGTGAAATGAAGTCACTGTACTGCAAGAGTCAGAGATGAGAAAAGAGAGGAAGAAAAAACTGTGGTGTCTAACTGGAGGAACCACAGATGGCTAGACGTGACTGCAAGGGAAGGGAAGGCAGCACTGCAGAGTGCCGTTTCAGCTTTCAAGTCTTGTGCTCCCAGGATCTACATGCCATTTCTTGGATGTGGTTTGCCCCGAGGGCAATCTCAACAGCTGTGAAGTTTCAGCAGACGAACAATGTAGTTTTCAATAAATTTCACAAAGCAAACGAAAGGATTTTAACTCATTCATGCTAGCCCGCTTTTGGTCTGAAGGCTCTTCCGGACCTGAATCCATTCACATCACGAGTGTTTCCCATTTGAACCCCAGGCCTGACTGCTGGAGCACACCTGAGTAGACTGCTCTGCTCCGGGTTTCCGGACAGCTCTTCCCCATCAGGAGAGGCTTCTTTCAGCCATGCGCATGGGTCCTGGGAGGTGTAGATGCATCTCCGCATTTACCTGTGCCACTTAAATCCACCCTGGTGACCCGTGGGTGGAGGAAGGTACCGAATGTGGAATGTGGATGCTCTCACCTCCCAGTGGGGAAGAAGGAGGTGGTACAAAGGCAACTTTTCCAAATCTCTTCCCCAGTGGCAGCTGCATCTCAGAGGTTCAATTTCCTATGTATTCACACATCCAGAAGCAGGGCTTGCACACTTGGAGGAATGTTCTGATCCCAGCTGAAGGCTGATGCCATTAGTTGCAACTGAAAGAAGGGCTTTTGCGTCCCAGAATTCCTCAGTCAGTCCCAGCCAGGAAACTACCTCTTCCAAGACACCTCTGGTGTATCCTCAGATCACGAGGATGACACGTACTGTGAGCTCTGTGAATTTGCCTGCTAAATAAGGGATAAGGTGGCAAACCTGAGCCCATAGAATTTGTTTTGTTTTCTTCATGGCCGCAGAGCACCCCATAAGCAGTGCAGCTAAAAAGCCAGCACAGGTTTGATTGGTGTGTGTCCGGAGGATCTGAGCATTGAGACAGTGCCCTTTGCTGCCTCTCCTCTGGCTGGGATCTGCCAGGCAGTTTCAGGGAGTCCGAAGCTGCGAGCTCACACCCCTTGCAGGAGGTAACAGTGCTGAGCAGGCCCTGGAGGGATCTCACACCTTTACAGGCTTCCTGCTTTACCTGTGCTGTCCCGGTCGATGGGCTTAGGGCTTGGCATTTCCTTCTCACCCAAATGTCTACCCAGAGGCTGTTTTCCTCCACTCTTGCACAGCTGCTCCCTAGCTGGTCTGATTTCCCCCCTCTCTTTTGCAGACACACAGCAAACATCTCTGGAGAGCTGCGCTCAGTGGGTCCCCAAGCACAGCTCTGGGGGGGGGGGGGGGGTGCTGATGGCTCCAAGGTGTCTGTGGTAAAACAACACAGAAGCAAGCATGGGGTCTGTGTGTAAGGCAGAGGCATCTGTGACTTTTTAGAAGGCTGTTAGCACCAATCCATGAACAGCTACTGCTTTGAACTAGATTATTACAGTAACTACCTTCCCCCATCCCAAGAAAAGACATAGCCCGTACGGCAGCCGGAGAGATCTTGTGCGATTCTGCAGCCTCTCTGCAAACAGTTCACAGCCACCTGTGATTCGGAGTCCTTTGTCTCAGCTCCCCAAAATGTCTCATGGGTTTTAATCACCACATTGCTCTCCCTGCCCTACTGAGGCTGTCCAGCCATCAGCTTCCGACACCTCAGCTGGAAGCTAAATACTGGAGCCCATCTTCTCCTTCCTCTGTAGAAGAAGCTGGTGGTGTCTCCTCTTCAAGTGGAGGGTCAGAAACCCCTACAAATGCGCAAGGAATCCCATTCATGCACTCCGTTTTGTCATGATTGCTGCTGAAATGCTCTTCTTTCAGCTGCAGCCTCAACCACGGAGAGTGCTGAGCTCAATGCAGAGACCATCCATGGGCTCCTCCACAGCAGCAGCGCGTACCTCCTCTTCTGCAGGAACAGCCTGGCCTTTGCAAAATCAGTGGTCTGAGCAAACACCAGAGCTCTCTGCAAAGGCTGGGCACTGTGTATGCCGTGCTGGATTCATCGTCAGCCTTGTGCAAGCTCTTGTGGTGCTCCTTTTAGGCTGTTCTTCGGAACCTTCAGTTTGGTCTCTGGGTGCATCCCTGGATCTGAGGCTTCTACAGTGAGTTTGGGATAATGCAGTCTCAGAATTCAGCAACTGCTGTCTAACAGAAAGTGGAAAAACATTTTGGGACCCGAGCTCTGCCACAGTCTGGCAGTCAATTTATCACAGTGACATTTGTTAGTGGCAACGCAGTGTGGGTCACAGATGCGTCCTTCCCCACAGCATCCAGGGTAGCATGAACTCTGAATTGCAGGGTACTGCATCACTGCTGCATAAACTTAGCAGTTGTGGGAGGCACTGTGCATCCCAATGGGAGCCAAGAGAGCGCTCACACCAACACCCTTACCTCCGTGATCTCTCTTCCCGGTTATCTCCTCTGCACTGAGTTTGCTTGCTCTCCTGTCATTCTTCTCTCCTGGCTCCCAGCCTTACTGCTTTCACACAGCTTCATTCCGTCAGAGCCCACAGCACTGCCCTGACGCTGGGCAGATGCCACGCAGATGCCTATTTCTGCTCACCCAGCACCAACCAGCCCAGCTGCTTCCCTGCCATGAGCACAGCCACCCCCCGGTCCTACCGAGAAGCAGGGAACATTCTCTCCTTGCTACTGCTGGCCCTGGCTTGCCAAGCTGGCCTGCACATCCCAGGGATGGACACCTTCAACTCATCACGGGAAAAGCACACTGTAGGATGATGCCAGAGCAACGCGGAGGGGCAGGAGGGTCCCAGCAGTGGTGAGGCTGAGCCAAGAGGGGCTGGGGGAGTAGTACCTGTTCCAGGGAGGTGACTTCAGCAGCGTTTGCTGAGGAGGGGGGTGAGGGAGGGAGGCGAGGGGCTTGGCTGCTCTGAGCAGAAACGTGTGTGAAGAGCCTCGACCCACACCCTGAATTCCACAGCTCGGCTCCGGGGACAGGGGGAGGGAGAGAGGACAGGATGGGACATTTCCAGCAGACCCGCGACTTGTTTGTAAAAGCCTCATCTCACCAGCCCTGCCTGCCTCCTCCCCCATCGCCTCCACTGCTCGCACTGGGTTTTATTAATGCAGTCCCCCTTAGGCTAGAGGGAATCACATCCCAGGAGACAGACATTCCAGTCTCAGCTCGGTTTCGGAGGGGATCAGAGGGAGCCAAGAGTGGGGGGCGTTTCACCAGGACGTTTCATTTGCAGAGAGCTGGCAGGTCGAGCGCACTGCAAGACGGCACTAGCAGCCTCCTTATCAGACACAGAGCAGCCGCAGGCTGAAGTCGAGTCTCTGCTCGGCTCTGTATCTCCCAGTCATTTCTGCTTTGTCCAGGCTGCTGGCTGGAAGCTCTTAACCTGGGCTTTGCCAGGTGGTGGGTGCACGGCCAGGCACAGGGAGCCTGGGCAGGGAGTCTCGCCCTTTCGCTCAGGTGATGAACATAACTGTTGGCAACGTGCAGCTGGGTCCAGGCTGCTGCAGGGGCTCAGCCCAGGGTCAGCGCCCTTCCCCGAGCACCAGCAGGGCCTCAAACGCCAGCTCCTCGCAGGCATCGCGCTCTGCACCAGTGGGGGCTGACACCTCTCGCCAGGAATGGGAGCTGGCTCCCCAGCGTCTGGCTCCTCAGGTGAATTGTGGTGTGCCCTGAGCCTATGCCAGGAAAATGCCAGCAGATGAAACTCTGTCTCAGGCCAAGAGACACGAAGATGGATGTGTTTTCTTGCCTGGCTTATCTCTCAGGCAGTGCTTCTCCCCGGAGCCCGGCACTGTTTGTGTGCGCTCGGCTCCTGGCACGGGGGCAGGAGATGATTAGACAACAAACACTGTGGCGTACCCCTCCCGGGGCTGCAGCTTGCCCCTGCCCTGCCGAGACCACGGCCCAGCAGGGAGTTGCTTCTCGGGGGCCAAATCCCAGGGCTGGCTGCAGCTGCACCAGGGCTGCAGGGGGAGAAGGGGGAGCAAAAGCCGCACGACCCCGCGGCTGCTCGGGCACAACGTGAGCTGCAGTGCCAGCTACACGGGGGACAGGGCTGTGGCTGCCCTAGCTGCTCCCCCAGGGACCCGCTCCTGGACTGGACCCCTGTGCAGAGGCAGGACAGTCCTGCCACCAGCTCACTTGTTCTTAGGTTGGAGGAGGCAGCGGTGCCTGCCCAGCAGCCCTGCAGGTAGTTATGCACTCAGCCCAGGGGCTCAGCTCTACGTGTGCCCCTTGGTTTCGTAAGGGCAGTACACTAGGCAGATCCCAACCTCGTCAGACTCTGCACCGCTGGGTTCAACCCAGAATTAAGGTCAAGGAAGGGTTTTTTTTAAAGGCAAAACCAAATAAATGCAAAATAAGTAGTAGTGGATCAAGCAAAACTTTCTGGAAAGTCATAGTGACACTGTTGCACTAGCCTAGTTAATCTGAAGACTGGAAAAAAATCAAAACATTTTATTTTGGCTTTTTCAAAGTGTACTGCTTGGATCCAGAACAGCCTGCAAAATTCCAGCCATTTTCATTTAAAATATTTTAAAAAGCTAAAAAGAGCTTTGAAGCAAAGTGTTTTGCTGACCGACAGACATTTTTACATATTACTTTACATACTACTTTACCTTTCCACCTGTGAGTCCAGGCCCAAAGGCGAAATTTCCCCTAACTCTATGTCCTCTTCTTGCCCTCTCCCCCTGGCCACGCTTTGGGCTGCCAGCTGAGGAGGAGAACCGGGAATTCAAGGCCTGTTGAAGAAATACTCCTGATCCCTGGTATTTACAGGGGCAGTTCACTGTGCATGACCCCCAGCCTTGTTTGTATCTACCACCACCTGTACAAACACCCACTTTGCCTGCCCAGGAGAAAACAAGATGCCAGGGCCAAAGAAAAGGGGAGTCCTGAAAGCCAGAGGGTAAGAACAGAGACTTGCCTGATGGGGATGCGTCCCCGTTTGTCACCCACTGAGCAGTGGTGCTGGAGACATCAATTCATGAGGCCATCGCCTACAGAGAGAAGAGGAAAGACATTAGAGGAGAGAAATCAGTTTCACTGTCCTGGGGATTTGCCTTCTGGATCCTCTTCCAGCTGCTCAGGGAAACACCCAGGAGGTGTAAAGCTCCATGCTGACTTTGCAGGGAACCTAAAACCAGGTCCCCAGCCACACAATACAGCTGTGAAAGTCACACCAGGGAGGTGGCAGGAAACAAAGAACTTTGGACAGACAGGCTTAATCTATTTAAATTCAGTTTCTCTCTCCCTTCCCCTCCCTTCCCCTTAGCTCTGGTCAGAGACCTCTTCCCCCACCTCCTCTCAGTCCCAAGTTTCACTTACTTACACAGCAGTTTCATGCCCAAGTGGCCCATGAACTGAGTTATTCCACCTCTTTGCTGCTCACAACAGAGCAGAACCGGACCCAGTGTTCCCTTCCTCCCTCTCGCACAGTTCCTCTCCACTGAACACCTGCTGGGGAGGGGGCTGCTGAGAGATATGAGTCCTCACTGGTGATTCCTGTTGAGTCTCACGTCACAATGCCGCTTCGCCTGCCCAGGCGTTCGCAAGGTCCCTCCTTGCTGGAAAGCCTTGGGGGAGTGGAAGGAGAGCTAACACATGTGGCCAGAAGGACTTGGAAAACCCATGACAGCTCTGCCGCTGGCTAGGACTGGCAGGCATTGAGGCAGATACCAAGCAAGAAGAGTCACGCATGGGGATGCTGTATCAGCAACATCAGTGACTGGCAGGACCTCCTGATCACAAAGGCTTCTACTGAGCTCCTGCCGCCATCATGAGATCCCTGAATCCCAAATTTGGCTCCAGCCTGGCAGGAGCTGCAGGAAAGCAAGCAGACAGCGCCTGCACTGAAAGATGTCGGGCTGACAGTGCTCCGGGGCTGGGGTGGGAGCCCTGTGCTCATCTGCCAGCAGCCTCTGTAGATTCAGCAAGCTGCGAACTGAGGTAGGGATGAGGGCTGCATGGACAGACAGTGGCTGAGAGAGCTCCCAGCACAGGAGCGCCAGCAAAAAAGACTTCTGCAGCTGCGCACAGGGCTCTCTGCAGAAGGTGGGCACACCAGCCCCGGACCCACCCAGTGGGCCATTTTCCTGCTGCTAAACATCTACTTGCTCGGCTGGGAAATCTTTGTAATCCCAAACACACCACGCACTTTCTTCTGTGCTAAGTGCCTTGGCAGAAGCCAGCAGTTCTCACACGCGGTCCCATCTCTGCAAGGACCGTGTTTCCCAGAACACCCCCCTTCAAAAGTCTCCCTTTATTAAGAAGAGCCAAACTGCCTGTCGCTGCCTCACAGGCTGCTCCCACGCCTCTCCCCGCTTCCCCAGGGCACCAACAGGCTCCACTGCCATGGGCTGGAAGGCACCGAGCTCCCAGAGACACCAGCATTCAAAGGCACGACACTAAAGAAAAGAGAGACAAAGGCAGGAAAGCTTTTCTTGCTGGGACCCAGCTGTCTGGCTCAGAGCAAGGCAAGAAAGTAGGATCTGCTCTGCATTCCCCGGGCACAGCCAGAATAGCAGGAGAAGGGTAAATTCCACAGTGTAAAGTCTGATCCCCGTGAACACCAGCTCCTTGCTTCTTCTTCCCTTTTGCTTTTTCCCTCCTTCCCTTTCCCCTCTTACAAGTGAGGCCTCGGGGATACGCCAAACACGCTGCTCTGGTGTGGGGACATCTCACCAACAGCCCACGAGCTAAGCACTGCAGCACCTCCCAAGCATGGCCACGACCAGGCTTTTTCTTCTCGCATCTGCTTACCGTACCCAGTATTTACATCCTCGGTATGGTTCCCATAAAACAAAACATGAACAACTGATCACAGACAAATAAAACAGTAATACAGTCCGGGATGTCAGGAAGCCTTACCCACTCCCTGCACACCAGCCCAGGCAGCTGGAGATCAAAGTTTTCTTATTTGCATACATTTCTTGAAACAATTTGCGGCTAAACTCGGTCTGCTGAGGGGATGCTGACACAGTCCAGGGCTTCTCCCGTAGAAACAGGAACCAAGAAACCAGATCTGTCCATCGCCGCCTCCATCTCCAGGTGGCTGAGCAGATGGAGGCCCTGGCATCTCCAAAATGGGGAGCTGCTCCCTTCCTTCCCCTCCCTCAGCATCCCGCGCAGGGAAAGCCTTCTTGCAAATGGTAAGCGAAGGCTAGGCGCACACAGGTGGCTTCGGCAGAGCCCTGCACGGGCAAAGCAGGGATGCGGGCACGTTAAACCCAGAGGTTAGTGGGCCCTGAGAGGTCTAAGAGGCAGGAGAGGTTTAAGCCACCTTTAAACCGACCCGTTTAAAGCCATCCCAACCCAGACAGAAACCAGTTGCGGGACTGCAAGCACCGACACCGGCCGTCGGTCATTCCCAGCCGCTGCACCTTCGTTTGC
>VYZV01000579.1:20157-39637 GCA_013401275.1 Pandion haliaetus | reverse complement strand
CCCCCGCCGCCTGCTAATCCCCCCCCCCCCCCCCGCACGCTGTGCTGGCAATTCGGAGAAGTGCTGCGGGGAGACGAGATTGAAGGGATGAATCAAAGGCGCAGGCAGGAGGGGAGCAGCGCGGCTCTTTCCTCCTGCACATGCCTGCCACATCCCAGCACCTGGGATGGAGCTGCGAGCAGCAGGGACGGCGGCTGCCGGAGAAGAGCAGCGGATCGCGAGGGGTTCGGGGGACGGGAGGAGACAGAGAGCCTCTTGTGCTGGGAGTGCGTGCGTAATTGGGTTATTATATACATGCGCTTCGCTGGTGTGCCGTAAAATAATGGCAGAGCAAATGCCCAGTAGCAGCCCGAGGGGATTAGTTCAGGTTCTGCCGATGGTTTTATTATCAGCTCTGTCATCTGAGTACTTTCTAACTTGGCTGCTAAATATGCTGTGGGCTGGGACTTGGCACAGAGCAGCCTTGGCCCCCAAAGTGCTTGTATTATTCCAAACGAAATGTCACAGCACTTGGCTCCGCTCTGCCTCCGAGGAAGGTGAGGCCAAGCGCTCGGGCGGTGGCACTCTGCACCCCGGTTATGGCACCGCTCTGCGGATTTCACCCCCGCCTGAAGGCGGCAAGTGGCGGGCCGGGAGGGCAGCGCTCCACCTGCGTAAAGCCAGAGACCACCGGTTCCTGTGAGGACGCTGGCTGGGCTGTCGGGTGCCTCACGCTCGGCCGTGTGCAGGCTGTGAAGCTGCTGCTCCCCGAGGGACCTCCGTGGCCTCTGGTCCTGGTCTGGCTGCCAGCAAGGACCTGTGTGGGTTCCCCGGGGAAGGGAGAGCCAGCCTGGGTTCCACACCGTCTGAACTCGGGTCTGGTCCAGCTGCAACGTGCGCCGTTCACTTGCTTTTGCCGCTGCTTGCAGCTGCTGTCTGACTGCAGAGATTGCTGGGGCTCATCTGCCTTGGCCCGTGCCCCTTGAAGGGGGGGAATACATCAAACTGCTGAAGAGCACAGAGTTAATGCAGGGGTCCAGGTCTGCTCAGGCTCCTGGTCCATCTAATCCACCATCACGCTCCTAAAGAAGGTCCCCCCAGTTCTCAGTCTGCTGCCCAGAAATGGTTTCTTCCTCATCCCAGGCTAATGCTCTGCATGGTGAGCGCTAATACTTTCCTCCTGGCTGGAGTAACTCCAGGTGATGCTCCTACAGGTACGTTTTGTTCAGGAACACCTTGCGCTTGTGTGTTTGACCAGCCTTGTGGAGCTCAGGGTTTCAGATCAATGTATTTTACTCAGTCTTTGCAGAGGTGGTGGCTGCATTGGTTTGGGGTTGGAAATGGACCCATCATTTCCCACCCTTACAAATAGCCGTTCTCTCATCCCAAATAGCTGCTCTTTTGGGTTGCTTATCTGGTGTCAAGGCTTCTGAAGGTTATTCTACTGCCACTGAGGTAAAGCCAGCATCACAGTGCTTGCTTTTACACGTGACGTAAGTAAGTTGACAGCAGTGCACCCCATTCCTCTCTCAGCTGGGGTATGCATATCAGCACGGAACGGCTGAAGTGGGATTGCTGGGCTGACAGTGGCCCATGCGTGCCACTCTCTACCCGCTCTAGAGAGCTCCGCCATGCCCTCGCATCTTCACTTCTCTGGCTGCTTCGAGTCTCTCTGCACAAAGAGATGTTTCCCTATGTCTAACAGCAGCTAATTTCCTGTCTGGGCACCTTTTGCTGTCGGGTGATGAACGAGGAAGGAGCTGAGGGGCTGAGCTGGGAAAAGAGACTTGCACTCCTACAAGACAGACAACGGTGACTTCCTCGAGCTGTGCTAGTAGATGGGGTGGGCAAGGACCACCCTAGGCGCTGCAGGATGCTGCACCACGGCTATTCGGTGCTCCAGTAACAAATCACAATAGCAGTAACTGGGGGGGGGGCAGGCGGAATCAAGGGCTAAGGTTAATTTTAAAGCCAGGCTACACAGGGCAGGTTGCAAAAGGACCTGTGGTTTTTGTAGCAAACCCTGTAGATCTCCTTCACTTTTACATGAACGCTGAAAGAAAGAAAGAAAGAGAAAACTGAGAGCAGAATACAGGCTGTGTCTGGTGTCCACTGTAAAACTTGAGAACAAAAGATCTGCAGTCCTCGGGGCAGTGCACGCGCAGACACTGAATTCCTGCATTGCTTTCGGCTCCCCTGGGAAATCAAAGTCAGTCCATTTGCTGGGAAGCTCTCTCTCAGTGGAGAAGTGGTGGGCACCCTCCTAGCTGCCAGCGTAATCCCTCGGGAGCCATATCCTGTAGCTCTCACCCTGAACCCAGCAGGTTCCCCGCTGGAAGCTTGGTGCTGCCTTTCCCGCAGCCCAGGAGCCGGGGAGGCCGCCTGTCTCACTGAGAGCTCAGGCAGCTCCCACAGGAAGGGTTTGATTGGCACTCCTTGGTTTGGCTATTTCAATACTGCGGTGAGTGTTGGGGTAATTTTAGGCGTGTTTATCCTCTGTTCTGGGAGAGACTCAAGACACATGTAAGCAGTTATTCTCCAGCGGGTTTGTTGTGTTTGTGCTTTCACATGCAACAACCCCCCCCCCCGCAGTGTGGCAAGACTTGGGGTGTGCAGCTGGCAAAGTGGACCGGGAAGGGAGAAGAGAACAAGGAGGAGGGAAGCACTTTGGGGAGGATCCCTCACTCCAGCTGATGCTGCACTTCACTTGCTTCACCCATGCGTATCCTGCCCTGGCACTGTAAGTTGGGGGGGCTCAGCAGAGCAAGGGTGCACTGTGTAGGTCTTGTTTAAAAAGGATCTTCCATGGCAAAATTGTCCTGCAGAGACTTTTCACACCAGAGACACTGGCAGCTCTTTCCTACTAATCCCAAATACACAGACAGGTAAATGAAGTGTTCCTGGATATTCTTACATCAGGGATGGCTCAGCCTGTAACGTGAATGGAAGCACTGCTGAGTCTGCACATAGCTGTCCAGCAAAATGAAAAGCAGAGCACTTCAGGGGTTCACTGAGGGACACAGACATGTTTTTAGAGGTTCACTGAGATCCTGGTGCAGATGAGACCCACAAGGACAGACAGGTGACCAGACCTCCTCCTCTTAGTGGAATTTGGGCAGGAGAGACATCACCGTCTCACAAAAGCGGCTCTGTGAAAATTAGCAGAGAGTGAAACCCCCCCCAGACATCTCCAGGAGTTTGGGGAGGGGGACAGTGCTTGTCTTGTGGGTTTGGAGATCTCAGCCTGCCCATCTGAGCAGCATATGCTCCCTCAGGGTAGAACATCCACCCATAGCTCTGGAGAGGGCTGCACTGTGCCAGGTGGCCGTACTCAGTGGGAGATGTCCTGGCTGTTGTCCTTGGGCTGAGCACTGATAGCTCATTGCTCACCTTAGTTTGGATGTAATTGCACAATGAACAAAACTTCTCAACCCCCTTACTTCTCTGCCTGGAGCGTGCCACATCCTAGAGCGGTTTCTTGGTTTCAAGGGAATTTCTAGGTCATCAGATTAAGGGCTCTCGAAAGCTTTTGCTATCCTGGCATCCTGGGGCTTGTTTGCTTTGTAAGTACTCCTGTTTCTGGCAACCTGTTGCTTGGGTGACACCAGCAGCTTGGTTGTGGTGTTGTTGATGGACTAGACTCACAAACTGTCACGTAATTAAAGTGTCTGATAATAAAAATAGTCCTGCAGTGTTTATTCATTTGCTTTCTCTTGTTACATCAGAGCCTGTGTCTTCTCATTCTGTCTGTGGGCATAAACATTTGCAGTCCATAATGTTTCATGTTCCACGTTGCTTAGGAAAAATAAACATTTTCCTTTTTTCGTTGCCAACAACAACTACCCCTAAATAATCCGGAAACAAACTGTCAGGCCCCAGGAGGTAGTGCTTGATGGTGTCACAGAGTATGGGAAGTGAGTGGAGAGGAACCTCCAACTGTGTATGCACGGCCAGGCACTGCGGCACCTCCCGTTTGGCCTCATTTGGCCAAAATTTGGCCTCAGCCCTTGCGTTCTCCCAGGCTCTGTCTGTAGCGGGACCAGGCTGCAGCCCAGCATGAAGGAGCCAGTCCTGTAGCAGAAGTATTTTGTGTAAGCAAAGAATTCATAGTTAGAGGCGTTGCGGCATTCTGCCTTGTTTTGGGAGAGGTAGGATCAATAAATCTGGTGGCTTTGCCTAGGCATTGTTTCCACCAAGTTTCCACTGACAGTGCCTTGACCAGGAGCACACTTAGCTCACGGTGTGAGCAGACTACAAACATAATCTGTTTCTGTCATGAAATTTTGGCTGCAGCATTAGCACCTTCCGAGGCCAGCCTGCTTCTGGGACACAACCTGACCAGAGTGGAGCTGGCTCCAGTTTTACCACTATGAGCTGTAGCTGCACTTTCAAATCCATTCCCTGCAAATCCATGCTGAGCTGAGAGGCAGGCTGGCCAAAAAAAACTGGCCATGGTACTCCGTGCATCAGGACAACAGTGCCGATCTCAGGCCGGAATATTGCCGCAGCCTAAGGCGTTGCAGAGCCCCTGGGGGGCACAGCCACCTGACAGTGGACAGAAATGGGGTGAGAGAACTATCTTACATGAGAACTGCAGGAGAAGGCATCTCTGCTCTCCTTCTCCACGTGTTGAACTAAGCACAGGAGTGCTCCAAGGTGCAGGCTTATAGGTGGGAGGAGGATAATGCTACTAGCCAAAGGGGCAGCAAACACCAGGGTCTCGACAAACACTCTGAGTAACAGAAGGAGAAAGCAGAGAGAAATGGAAAAGCAGCAGCAGAAGGCACAGGGAGGTGGGGAGAAAGCCCATGAGCTCATCCCCTAGCAGGAGAGGAAACAGCCCCCAATGACAGGGGAAGTATCCAAGACTGATGGGATTCGGGTTGTAACTTGCCCAGTCACTCCCGTCTGATGGGGAGAGGGGTCTCCTTTCATGTCCGTGCTGCAGAAGTAAGCAGGAGCCCAGGTAATTAGGTACACAACAGAGGAGACAAGTTTAAGTTCAGGGCAAGCAGCAGAGGACGGACCCAAGCAGAGGAGAGCACTGGCTTTGTCAGTACCGGGCACTGGCCTCACTCTTGAGGTTATTTATACACAGCGTTGCTGATACTCCGCTGTGCTGCTCCGGCTGCTTCTCCTCCTGGGAGGCTCTGGAGGGCGAGTGCTGCCCAACACAATGAGGTTAAAAGATGCTCCTGGCTCCTCGGGATGGCTGGGACACTTCCTGGGATGCTTGGCCGGTGTTCATCTGGCCCCAGCAGACCCAGAAGAGATGGCTGTTGTACCACAGCACTTGAGGGCTGATAAAGCTGCGAGGAACTGAGTGGGCAGTCTGTACCTCTGCTGTGGTTTCTGCTCTCCCATGGGATCTGTCCTTTCCCTCCTGTTCTCTCTCTGCCTTTCAGTCTCAAGGCTGCAGAAAGAGGCACTTTCTTTGTGAGGAGCTGTGGCCAGCCTGCAGCACAGCCCTCTTTGTGTATAGCTTTGCTCCTCTGCGCTCGTGTTGTGCAGAGATTTTGCTGCTCAGTCTCTATTGCAAAGCCCTGGCCTCTTCCCTTGGCCAAGAACTGTCTGTTCCCATGCACAGTGGCCACCCCTGACTGTGGGTTATACTGGGAAGGGCAGTGCAAGTGGCTGCACACCCTTAGCCAGAGGCTTACAGCCAGCTCTGCGCTGGGCTAGTCTGAACACCTGCCCTGGGTTGCAGGGATTTTCCTTTGCTTTTGCCTTCGGTAATCGTTTCCCCTCTGGTGGTGGGATGTGAGGAGTGGGGATGCCCTGATAGTTACCCAGCAGCCAGTGCCCTCCTCATCCTCTCTTCACAGGTCTGTACTAGCTTCAGCAGCAGCACAGCCCTAAGCAAACCCCTAAGCATACAGTCGGGGCATTATACCACAGCTTGGGAGAACAAAGCAGGATCTCCCCAGGAGAGGGTGGCTTCAGTGCTGGGTGGGAAGGATGCAACCTTAGCGAGAGGACACGTTATCTAAGCCTTGGGAAGTGCCTGCAGTGAGGTGTGTCCAGCCAAGGAGACCGAAATCTCTAGCCTGACGTGTCTCCTGAGCATTGTTTGGCAAGTGGTTTCTGCCCAACACATTTCCCCTTGCCGGCTGCGCCTGCAGTGGCATTTTCCAGCCCTTTCCTGCCACGGTGCTAATGTCGGTGCAGTGACGACAGGGAGAGACTCGCTGTTTGTCTACAGGCACAGGGAGCACACGGGGCAGCAGGGCAGGTCTTGCCTCCTGCCTCCACCCAGAGCCGTTCGCAGGGCCACGCTGTGTCCCCTCCCAGGGCCCGGTCTCAGCAGAGGGCAGGCAGGCAGGCAGGAGCAGGGAGGCTCCTGCCTAAGGCAAGGTGGGGTTTGGGTGGCTGTAAGCTGGGATTCATGCCAGTGGCCTTGAGGTAACCAAAGAGGAGAGAGAAAACCTACCTCTGGTCTGCCTCTGAACATGGAATCCCTCAGTGTGAGAAGAAAACAGGCGGTTCCTTCTCTCTCTGCTCCTGCTTGGAGGAAAGTGATAATCTCCAGTTTATGCCAGTGCCCCCAGCAGGCAAGGCAACAACTGGCCTTCCAAGGAGACTGGGACGGGGTGGGAGGGATGTGCTTAGCATAAGCAAGACAAAAAACCAGGAGTGAGCCCATCTGGGTCAGCCTCAGCCTGCTCACCTACCTGGGCAACTCCTGAAGGTTTCCCAGGGCTCCCAGTTCCACAGCAAGGGCTCTCCCCAGGGTCCATCTCCACTCTCCCCATGTGCCTTGGAGCAGCTGTCCTGTACCTCCTGGTCCTGGGAAACCAGATACATTCATCATCCCATGTCCTCGGGCGGCAGGACCTGCCTCTGGTGGCAGTGGGTGCTATTGGGCGCACCCAGGAGCAAGGAACTGAGCGGCCCTCCAGGCTGGGCTTTGGTGACACAGCTGCCATTATGTGCTTGGCAGAGGGTCTCATCAGGGCTGGGAGCAAGGCGTTGGCCAGAACATGAACCTTATCACCTCCTCCTGCCAGCTGTCCTTCACAGATGCTAGCTGCCAGTGCAGGCAGGGTGTCAGGCAGCGCTTAGAGAGCTCCTCTTAGAGAGACAGGTACCTCTGACCTGGAAGGGCTCCAGCATTCAGCAGACTGCCCTGGGACAGGCCAGCTCGTACTTCCTCCTTCCACTAAAGCACTGGATGGATTCTTAGTGCCATGGCTGGTGGCTTGGGTAGGCTTTCCTGTTCAGGATGTAAACCGGCTTCCTCTCTGCATGTGTTGATGGTGCGGTTCCTGTGGTGTGTGAAAGTGCACTGGGACACCAGGATTGGGTTGATGGTTTCTAAGGCAAAGGCTGGCAGGTGCCAAGCCACCAAGGTTGTCCGTCTGGACAAGGCAGCAGGCTGGAGTGGTGACAGACACGCGAAAAGCTGGACACCTAAACTGCACCTTGTGTGACCTCCCTGGCTCCTTTGTCCATCTGTGCATCGCCCAGAGGCATGGGGCCACTGCAGAGTTGGGAGCTCGGTAGTGGAATTAATGCCAAGGGCTTCACACTTCATTCCAGCCTGCATGAATGGGCTCATTGTAGGGAACAGAGTGGTGGCAGCACGCAGATTACATGGCATCATGGCAGCTCTGGCATCATGCCATCCTGACCTTCGTGTCCCTGGCAGGGCAGCCAGGAGAGCTGGCCTGGAAGAAGGCAGGTCTTTGCAGGGGAAGGAAGGGGACACCTAAAGCCCTGGAGCCCTGTGGGGCAGAGCCTGCTGGTCTGAGTAAAGATGCATCACTGCTGCATCTCAGCTCCTCCTGCTGCTCAAACACCTTTGAGTTTGCCTGCACAGAATCAGGCAAAAAAGTCTGCATTTGGTCTTCTGGCTTGCATGATGACGCAGGGACCAAGTGCCTCTCACCCCACATGCCTCACAGCACGTTGGGGATTATGCTTGGGTCATGCGTCACGGTGGCCCCATAGTCCTTCTGTCAGGTGCGAAACCAATGGAAGTCAGCTAATTAGCATTAATTAATGTTGCCAAGAGGCACCTGCTTTTCCAACTAAGCGTGGGAGAGCCCAGGTGATCTTATCCCCAAGCAGAGTCACAGGTGCAGTGAGGCAAGGGGGTATGGTCCTGTGCCTCACTGCAGAATCGGTGAGCTCAGGCAGCGATAGGGGCTGCAGGGACAGTCACCGCTGCTCTCTGCCCCATGGGCTGGGCTAAGTCACCCCCCCAGACCCATGTGTCCTGCTCTCCAGCTTGCGATGTCCCCTGGCCATGCTGAGAGCCTGCTCACCATGCCAGCACAGCAAGCGGACACCAAGGAAGCAACAACAGGGAGCCCAACTGTGTGCTGGGAACTAAAGGCTTCCTCCCATTAATATCACCTCTACCCAGGGCCAGGAGGGAATAAAGGATGTGGGGCAAAGGGGCAGAATTTACTCCCTAGTGATTTGTTTCGTTCTTGAAGGGTCTGGTTCTCATCCACTGCTTGCAAAAGCATTTCCTGCGGGCCAGCTGCCAAGGAAAAGCGGACCAAAAATAGCCCAGTGCTTAGGGGGTGCCATGGCATGACAGGTGTGACCTGGCCTCGGAGCAGCAGAGCCCAGGGAATGGAGGATGTTTGTGGGGAGCAGTTGGTGCCCTCGTGGTGGGTGAATAGCCCCAGGCAGAGGTGGAACTCACTACTGCAGGACTGCTGTGGGCAGATGTTCACCACTCTGCATCAGGACGTCTCTTCCCAGACACTGAAGTCAGTTGTGGCTTTGCTTTTCCCTTTCAGGACATGTCTCGAAAGCATCACACCTGGAAGGAGCAGAGTCCTTGGCTGTCTTCCTTGGTGAATGCTGTGGGGACCGGTGTGCCTGCCAAGGGCTTCCCTGTGGGTGCGGATGAGCAGGTGGCACGCTGGAACCCACCCCGCTGCGGTGTGCCGGACCTCCCGGTGTTGCCGGACGGCCAAAACGGGCGGAACCGGCAGAAGCGGTTCGTCCTCTCCGGCGGACGCTGGGACAAGACCGATCTCACCTACAAGTAAGAGAGGCCGGAAAACGGGAGTCAGGCTGTTGCTTCTTCCTCCCCAAACCTCTCAGGCTGATGTTCCCTGGAGCACGGCACGCTGTGATGTGACCATAAAAGCTGGAGGGCAGCCAGGGGGCAGGGGAGCCACATGCTGAACCACCAGCAGAGTCCATACCCAGCACCTCCACATCCCCTCATGCACACGCTCCCATAAACACAGCTGCCCACCCACCCCTGCCCAAACGCATTCTGCACAGCCATTGCATCACCTCTCGCTCAGTCCCGCATCACCGCCCCTGTGCACATACAGTCACTTCCTTACATCAAAGCCCTGACACATGCGGAGCCAAGCCTCCAACACCCGTCCTCTCCTGCTGTACCTTTGCCCCCACAGCCACCCTGCTGTGGGCTCACCTCACAGTTTATTTTAAAAAGACCTTTTTATTCAGCTGTTATTGATGTTCCCATAAACATGACTTCAGTGTAAAGTTTTGCTCAAATCACCCCGCACATTCTCAATTGCAAATCTGCTCAACAGGCTTGCGGGAGGGTTGTGCTGCCTCCCCAGCTGCCCACAGGGGCATGAGTGGAGAAGTGAGCACACTCGTATGGACCTTGACAGCACGTAAATCATATTCTGTTTAATTAAATGCAGGAGACAGTTCCTCATAGCATTAGGGGCTGCAGATAACAGAAAGGCTTCTTTTTTTCTTTTTTTTTTTGGTCAACAACATTAAAGAAAGAAACACAGCAGAAATGAACACACACCAACACTGTTAATGGAAGGGAAAGAAAGCTCCCTCTGTGGCAGACGTTACAGGCTGCTTATGTTATAGGAGGGCAGAAGAGGCAGCAGCTGCTCTGAGTGAGCCCAGGGGTTTCCAGGGGCAAAAAAAGCAGAGATTAAGGAGGAGAAATCACATCACACCATTCCCAGGCACCTCTGTGGAGGTGGACTCACAGGACACAGACCTGGGAAATGCTGCAGCACTTCAGGAAAACACAGATCTGCAAAGCTCTCCAGAGAGCTCACCTCTGGGCCCACCAGCCAGAGGATTTCAACACTAATGGTATTTATCTGCAGCACATGTTGCTTGGAAGAGGGTGCCGGAGCAGTGCTTGTATGGATTGGAAATGTTCTGGTGCTGAGAGAGAGTGGCAGCCCTAGTGACATTGATCCTACAGCTAGTGTCTTCATGACAGCAGTGTCCATGGGACAGTGGCTGATGCTCTCCTGATCCAGTGTCTGTCGCCTTTCAGAATTATCAGGTTCCCGTGGCAACTTGTAAAAGCTAAAGTGAGAAGGACCATTGAGGAAGCTTTGAAAGTGTGGAGTGATGTGACCCCACTGACCTTCACCGAGGTGCAGGAGGGACGGGCTGACATTGTCATTGATTTCACAAGGTGAGCATGTTGGGCAGCAGCACCCTCCTCCCAGAGAAGCAACCTTGCACGCAAGACCCCAAACCTCTAACCAGAGCAGAGAACTGCCAGCACATGAGTTAGGCACTTAAATGGAGGTTCACTTCTGCTTTCAGACACGGATGGTTTTGGCCTTCGTGTAAGTGCAGCTGTTCCATGCTGGCTGTGCATAGTACTGTTACTGATCATTCATTAATTTTCCTCGTATATTTACGTTTCTCTGCCCACAGACTGTTTTCCTAAGCATTTGTTGTGACTTTCCATCTTCAGGTCCTCCATCCTGTCCCTTGACTGAACAGCATAACTGTCTGCCCAAAGACAAATACAGTTTCCTGGTTAAATGAATCTTGGCTCCTGGCCTGAAATTCACTTTTGGCAAAATACGCATGGGGGCAAAGACTTCCCTCTGCTGCATGTTTGCACAGAACTAATAATGGCAGTGGAGACCATCCAAGCAGTGATGCGATTTGCATGCTGTGTATTTGCCTGTGCCTCCCTCAGCTCTCTCAAGTGGCCACATCTCTCATGGGTTACCTTCATTACTCAACAGCAGGCTTGGCTTGAGTGAGGTTTGGCTGGATTCGCTGCTGGCTGCCCCCTGCATCTCCCCACCACTCAGCTATGTTGACTTAATCTTGGCTAGAGCAGTCACCTCCTTAATTCTTTAGGCTCCATGATCAGCTTTGGGCTGGAAGCTGAATGGGGAGGAGAGAAACATCCCTGAGAAAACATATGAACTCCCCAGGGCTTGGTGTGACTGAGCTCTGCTTCCTCAGTGCTTGGTGTGACCAAGCTCTGCTTCCTCAGTGCCCTGATGCAGAAGCGGGTTTGTGGCAATCAGAAGGGCTCCAAGCAGTTGATCTGGACTGGTGGGATGAACTTGGGATGGGAGTGAGAGCTGCTGTCCCCTCGCAGTAGCTCCCCACCTTTGGCCATACAACGCTGTTCACTGGAGGTACATGACTGTTTGTCTGAGGTGCAATGTGTCTTCCCTCCAGGTACTGGCATGGAGACAACTTGCCTTTTGACGGGCCTGGAGGGATCCTGGCACACGCATTCTTCCCCAAGACACACCGGGAGGGAGACGTTCATTTTGACTATGACGAGACCTGGACGATTGGGAACAACCTGGGTATGGTACTGTTTCAAGGGGAGCTGTGGATGCTCCAGGATGCTTATCGGTGCACTTGGAAATGATTCCGTTGTGATGTGAACAGGGGCCCTGTAAAACTGAGAGGCAACAATCATTTTTGTGGTGTGCATTGTCGTCTCCCAGCACTTACAAGCCTACTGTTAGTATTGAGGTCTTTCCTTGTCATCTTTCAGCCACAGCAAAGCCTGTGTCCAGCAACCAGGACCCTGGCTTCCCAGTGGGCTCCCCCTTTGTGGGGGAAGAAAGAGAGACAGCTCCTCTGCCCAGTCATGTGCCCTGCCACTTGGGAATTGCACCCAGCATTGGCAGGAGCCATTAGAAATAAAGCAAGGGAAGGATGAAGAAAAACTGAGGCTTAAGCACCGGCTGACACAGTTGTCTTCCAAAGGACAGCCTCAGCCCCAGTCCCTGCATACGCTGTTCACCATCTGCCCTCAAACAAGTCCATAAAGGGAAACCACCCAGGCTCCAGCTCTGTCCCTGTGGCCTGGGAATGCTCTGACCATAAACAACACCACATCGAGTCAAGACTTTTTTTTTCTTTTTTTTTTTTTCTTTTTGCTAATAATAGACCCAAGCTGGTAGCTCTCTGCTTGGGCACTCAGGGTCTGGTGTCACTGTATCTCATGAGATACTGCAGTACCGCCTGGGACCATCTGGATCAGTGCCCAAAGCATCAGTTTCTGCAAGACCCACCAAAATTAACCCAGGTCAGCCCCTCCTCCTCTTTCCCAGTTTATCTACAGGGACAAAGAAAAAATCACAAAACCCAAGTTAAACCGCTGCCTCTCTGGGGTTTCCCAAACATTTTGCCACATTCAGGGCTCAGATGGGCTCCCCCAAAGTCCACATCGTTGTCAGCTGTACGTCAACTTGGGTCTCTGCGTTGGGCACACGACTGTTACTTCTCCGACCCTGCTCATGCTGACCCAAAACAAGAACCAGAGAGCACCAGACCTTTCTGCAGAAATGTTTCTGCTCCTGAGGGAAAGGTGGGCTCTGCCGTTTTTCACCCTCTGTTGGGGCTGCCTGGGTTGTTGAAGAACTTCCTACATTCTCCCACAAAGACAGTGTCAGAGGCAGACCAGGAACTGAAAGTGGATGCCAGTTCCCATCAGAATCCAGCCCTAACCCATGGCCTTCCCCCCGCCCCCCCGTTCCATAAGTAAATGTTGTAAAAGCTTTTTGCAGCTAATTGCCATTTAATATGCTGAAAAGAGCTTTACAATATAAACATGGATAAATCCTTGACTCAGCTCTCAGTGAGGCAGCGAAATCCTTAGCCTCATTTTACAGATGGGAGAGCATAAGTACAAGGAGGGCTAAGGTGTGCCCTGGGGTCACCCCAGAGCAGTGTAGGAAGCAGGACTCCACGTGGAGGACCTTCTGTGAGGGACACAGTGATGCTCCCCAGCACAGCTCCTTCAGGCATGCTGTTGTTCACCTCCCCCCGGAGAATCTGACAATAGCACAGCTGATCTACCGACACTGGAAAGCATCAAGTGAGGAGACTGCCAAGCTAAACAGAAGTGTCTGAAAGTTTGTAATAAATCACTGACATAGAAATCCCACTTTCTCAGCTGACCTAGATGTGTTGATTTAATTGGGTCAGTGCTGTGCAAATTCATGGCTTCAACATAAAGCTGACCAGCAAAGGAAGACAGGGGCTTACCTTCCCCTCTGCCCTTTGCAGGCGTTCCTCCCAGCTGCATCCCCCTTGTCCCGTCCTGTCCCAGTGCTGAGAAGTGACCTGCTCCCCTGGAGCCAGCAGGGAAATCCTGGTTGGAGCAGCGAGGCTGGCTGACTCACGTCCCTGCCTTTCTCATCACTTGGGCTGCAGCTTGGAGGATTTCTGGCTGAAAGTGAATGAATACGCTGGGACTTGTCAACAAACAGCCCCGCTCAGAAGCTTTGCTTCTTAATATGCCTCTCTTCCAGCTTTCCCTGAAATTCATCAACTTCAAAAAGGATCCATTGGAAGCTACACAACACCTGCCAAATGACCCATTTTTGCATATTGAAATCCACTTTTCCCCCCCTCTCTTTTTCTAGATGCTCCAAGGTCATGTATTCCTAAAATGTGATCTCCCACAAATCTACTTGAGTCTGGTGAAGGTCCAGGCCTTGACATTGGATAATTTTTTATGGATTTATTTCTAAATGTCACCTTCTTGCTACAGTCCACACACAAGCAATAAAGTAGCTCCCTCTGCTGTCTGTGTGACAATGGCCATTAGCAAGTTTTAATCCTCACTGATGCAGGTATCTTCCACAGTGGACAGGATCTAAATGGGACCTGATATGCTGCAGCTGCAGCCAACAACTGCTGCAATGCCGGGTGACAAAATCTAACCTTACCACCCTGACATCTACTTCTATGGGCCAGACTTCCTCCCCATGCAAATTTGTTCTATCCAAAAGCACACAGAAAACCCTTTTCTTCCTGATAGCTGGTGGGGTGCAGAAGCCCCTGGTGACAGAATTACAAATTACCAACACACCCAGGCTAGTATGACCTCAGTCTATCAATTCACTCACAGTGCTCCAGGAAAACCCTGGGAACAGCAACCTGTGAGCGCTGTAGTCAAGATAGATTTCTCTTTCCTCGCATTAGGCTCCTACAACATACCTCAGTGCATCGTCAGTGGCTGATAATTGGTAGAAGTGAGCCTAGGAGGCAGGCATCCCCCACACAAGCAGGCAAAAAGCATCTCCTATCTTTTCCCTTTGCAGGCACTGACCTTCTCCAAGTGGCTGCTCATGAGTTTGGCCACGTCCTGGGCCTCCAGCACACAGCTGTCTCCAAGTCATTAATGTCTCCTTTCTACATCTTCCGCTACCCACTAAGCCTGAGTGAGGATGACAAGCAAGGTATCCAGTACCTCTACGGGAAGCCCAAACTGGATCCTGACCCAACCCCAACTCAGCCAGCAGAGCTGCCCCAGCCAGACCTTGAAACAAATGAGATCACCAACGTGGAGGTGAGTCAACAGCTTGTCCGTGTCCTCCTCTAACCCCACGGCTGAGACCGTCCTCACCAGGAGGCCAAGCAGCAGGCTTACACATGGTTTGGTGTCTGTGTCTTCCACGCATGCTGCTGAGCCCAGGTCGGGACCCCATGGTTGGCACTGCCAGCCAGCCTGGGAAGCATGGAGAGGGGATCTTTGGGCAGCACATACCCACCCAAAATTAGTTGAAAGCAGGACAGTTGCAGTAGCGACCCACAGAGTTTTGCAGCCCTGGAGCTGTTGCCCAGGCCATGCCTGAAGCGAGTGCTGTAGATGCCAGAGGGCAGGGGATTCTACTGTTGAAACCTCCTTCTGCCTAACCATGCCTGGGAGGTCTTCTTCCGAGCAGCATCCCTTAGGAACAGGCTGGATTTAAACAGCATTTAGGAAAAGATTCTGCTGCCAGGAGTGGAGGGTGTTAGCAGGCTTTGCTGATGAGACATCAGGAGGATGTATGGCCCTTCTGTGAGCTCAAAGCAAGGGTGGCCAGTGCGGTGCGGGGTAAAGGCCTGGATGCAGGGACTTCTCATCCGTTGAACCCAGCCTGGGCAAGGGGGCCTCCCGCGAGTCCAAGCACCTGACCAACCCTGCTTTGGCAGTCTGTGCAGCCCGACGCCTGCCACACAGCTTTTGACGCCGCGTCCACCATCCGAGGGGAGCTGTTCTTCTTCAAGTCCCGTTATGTGTGGCGGCTCCGAGCTGGAAAGCTGCAGGATGGCTACCCAGCCTTGGCCTCCCGCCACTGGCAGGGGATCCCCAGCTCTGTCGATGCCACCTTCGAGGACCCTCTGGGCAATATCTGGTTTTTCCAAGGTAAGAGTTGGACTGGGATCAGACGGCTCAGAAATGCATCTTCTTTACTAAGGGGTATTCAGGACGCAACAAGTTCCTGGGAGAAAAAACCTTCTGGGCAACCTCAGCAATCCAGTGATCCTTGTTGTTTCTTTCTCTGTTTAGCTGAAACTTTTCAGCAGATATTGAGGGGGGAGGAGAGAAGGAGGGGTCACTTATTTTAGACACAGCAATGATATCCCATTCTCCTCCTCTGGAACACAAACAGTTGTTTTGAGCCTCTGCCCTGGTGATGCTGCTGGCGGAGGAGGAGGAAGGAAACGCTTGCTCCATGTCCCCAGCTGTCCTTGGAAGTACTGCGCCAGAAGACAGCCCCAGACACTTTCACAGGTTGTGAAACTCCTGAGCCTGTGCCCCCGAGGTCCTGCTCAGGGGATGGACTGCATCTTCTCTACACCTCAGAGGCCTGGATGCAGAGCTTCTGTAGTACCCACAGACTGAATGAGCCTACAGGGGGCTTGTGTGCAGAGCCAGGCAACCTCCTGCCACCACAGGAATTAAAAACCAGTCACCCACAGGGAGCCAATCCTCCTCCTGGCCATTTCTGGAGTTCAAGGCCAGCAACAACCCCTGTTTCAGTTCCACTGTTCTCTCTAGTGCTCTTTCCAAGTGTAAATTTAATAGCAGGGATGCAGAATGATGTGGGTGCCCCGCTGCCCTGGGTGTGCATGCCCCGTCTGCACACTGTCAGACTGAGTACCAGAAAGCACACCACGTGGCTCTGCAGGCAGCGTTCCTGCATAAACAGATTACTTAGCACATGACCTGCACACTAGGCCTTACAGTGCTAAAATTGGCAGGCTCCTACCATGAGTTAAAATGAGATAAGGGGAAAGTATTACATGCCGTAGGCTAATTACAGAGATTCCCATTTTAATCTAATCTGGAAATATGCTTCCAGTCTCTGTTTCAGCTTGGCAACTTCTTCCTCGTTTCTGTAGCTTGCTCCTTTACAGCCGCATGCCCACTTTATGCCTGTGCATGCCCATGTATGTTCTCCTAGCACTGAGTTTGCAGGGCAGAGGCTGCTCCCTCCAGCCAAGTCTTTTGCTATAACTTTCACAAATAGGAGAAAAGACAGCTTCTAAAATGGTCCTCCTCGTCCCACCACAGACACCAGGTTGGACCGAGGTGGGAAGTCAACTCCTTGCACTGACGGCACTTTGGGCACCTGTCAGTGACAGTGCCCATGACACTGGTGGGGTTTTTGCCTCTCAGGCAGAGCTTTCCCTGGGAGCTCTGCCAAGGCACCAGCTCCAGTTGCGCAGTTCACTGCCAAATTATCAGACACCAAAAAGCTTCTGACCCCTTGTGTCCCTTTTCTATCTCCTTGCCAGATTCTCAGTACTGGATTTATGATGGTGAGAGACGGGTATCTGGTCCCACCCCAATTGTGGAGCTGGGTCTCCCTGCATCCCCTGTGCAGGCAGCTCTGGTGTGGGGGGCTGAGAAGAACAAGATCTACATCTTCAGTGGAGGCAACTACTGGCGCTTCAACCCTCACACCCGCCAGGTGGACAACATCTACCCCCGAACCATGGCTGACTGGCGCGGTGTCCCTCAGGAGATAGACGCGGCTTTTCAGGATGAGTTTGGTCAGTGCCAGCCAGGACATGGCCTGCTCTGGGGTGGGTGCTTAGGCTGACACCAGCTGGAAGAACTGGGCAGATTTAGACATTTGGTAGTAGCGGACACCTCCCAGCCATGGCACATGCCATATAGTGCAGAGAGAGAGAGGAGCAGCTCCCTCCAGTGGGTAGGGAACTGAGGCTTCTTCCATAAAAGTGCGAAGTTTTACCATTATTAATTGCAATAATCAACAGTTAAGTGTCTGACAGAAAGAATTCAAACTTCTGACCAAGAAATGGTCAGAGTCCTACCCAGCTGTTACCACTCCTGACAAAGAAAACGATGAGAAGACAGCAGAAACAATGCCCACACTTCAGCCTAGGCAGCTGTCCTGAATGAAAAGGCTGCTTTTGGTGTTGCTTAGTCCTCCCAGATGTGCCCCATGCTGAAGACAGTATGGCACTGCCACAGAAACACTGGGGACAGCCAGCGTGCTTGAGATGACAGGTGCGGTGACTACCTCTTTCCTCCCAAAGGAAGGCTCCCCACTGCTTCCAGAGCCTAAATCCCAGGGCAGCTTCCCCACAGTGACAGATGGTCTGCAGCAGGTCTTCACAAGCTCCCTGTCATAGGCCCTGTTCAGCTCCTAGACATCCTCTGCCCTCTCAGGGCCAGGTCACTACATGGGTACAGCATATTTAAAACCAGCAGGCATATAAAATAAAATCCATCCTGTTTCCTCTCCCATCAAAACTAAAACAGTGTGAAAGAACAGCGTAAGCCACAAGCCTGGGTTCAATGAAATGAATCTAGCAGCACCTCCTGCCTCTTCCAGGCTCTTTTTTAGTACTGCACGTGCTGCAGTATGTCTAGCATGTCAGCTAGGCAAAATTCTAGGAAAGAGCTCTGAGCTGTGTGAACCCTGTCTCTTCTAACCCTTCCTCTCTCACCCACAGGTTTTGCCTATTTCCTGAGAGGTCGAGATTACTGGAAGTTCGATCCAGTCCAGGTGAAAGTGCTGGAGGGCTACCCACGCCTGATCAGCCAGGACTTCTTCAGCTGTACACCTTCCTCCAACTCCTTCAGATGAGGGGGATGCCTGTGTCTTCCACACTCCCCTTCCATCACCCTTACCTCCAGCAGCCACACAGAGGGTTCCCTCTGCCATTTCTGGCTTCCTTCCAGGCTCAGCATCTGACACAACAGGTGTCTGTCACAACAAGTGACAAAGCGTGCTCCTGTCCAGTTCTAGCAGCCCCAGCTTCAGTTGCTATCAACATAAAAGCATCTGCCGTGTTCTTTGCAGGCAAGAGCAGCCACTAAACCCTTAACGTGGCCACGCTCTTCTAGCAATAGCATCCCAAAAGCCATCAAGCCAGCCTGGATCAGGATCATGCTCTCCTAATTAACCAGGACCCCATCCTGTAGAACTGATCCGATGGCATTTCCTATGTTTACATAGCTCACAATGGCAGCCCTTTGCTGCTCCAGATGTTGGCCTTGGAGGAGGGCTTCCACTGAGACACCTCCCTTAGCCTTAGCCAGGGGCTTCGAAGGACACTGACTGTGCCTGTGGAGGAATGCAGATGTGCAGCTGCTGCCAGGGTCACCTTCACCAGGGCTGCAGTGGTGACTGCCAGGACCCTGCCACAGCCCTATTCCCGGTTTTATGTTGTATCACTAGTATGCATTAGGATTTTATATTGATTTGTATATAGACAAGGGGCCCCCTTCCTTCCGCGGTGCTGGGTGCCAGTGCTGGACACTGCCCCGTCGCTCCCTGTGCTCATACCGAGCTCGGATCCCCATCCAGGGTTGCTCACGACTGCACTGACCGGTCCCGTACCACCGTCACCAGTCTACCTGGACACCCGGCTGGGGGCTGACACCATACAGCCCCGCTCCAGCTCTTTGCACACCCCTCGTCGCTACATCACCTTATGCCAAAAAACCCAAAGGGCCCGCGGCCGGTTTCTTCCCTTTTCACCTGTCAACCCACCCGTGCCCCTCGCCGTCCCCCGACCCGGCTCACCGGCTGGAGGCACCTCAGCGAGAGGGCCGTGCTGCCGCCGGCCCGGGCCGCGGAGGGTGACCCCTACCCCAGCCCCGGGGGTCTCGGTGCCGGCCCCTCCTCATGACCGCAGCTGTAAATGTTTGTAGAGCCTGTACAGCCCCTTCTCCATACATACATATACATCTGTGTGAATACTCGCTGTATTTATGTGCCGCCCCGCACCAATAAACCGCCTCTTTTCTAAGCGGTGCCCGCCCGTCGAGAGCCGCCCCTCAGGCCGGCGCCTCCCTCCGCCGGGGGAGGGCGGGCGCATGCGCGGAGCGGCGGCTGGAGTAGGCCGCGGCGCCACCCGTCCTCTCTCCCCTCGCTGCCGCCTCCGGCCCCGCGGCCCCCCCCTCAGGACGCCGGGCGCTCCCGCCGCCCCCCTCCCGCCGCCGCGATGATGATGATGGCGCTGAGCAAGACCTTCGGGCAGAAGCCCGTCAAGTTCC
>VYZV01000579.1:0-19494 GCA_013401275.1 Pandion haliaetus | reverse complement strand
CCCCCCCCCCCCCCGAAGCAAAAAAGGAAATATTGGGTAGGTTAAATTGCCAGCTGTATAGATTGAGCAAGGGCTGGAGGCCCCTTGCACTCTCATGTGAAATCTAAGATTTGAAAGAAGAACTGTAACCGCAGTCAGCTGATCTGCAAGACTGCCATACCAGACACATGGAAGGAGGAAAAGGGTTGCCTTTTTTATCTACCGTTAATTTCCATCCATTGATGAGCACTGTAGAGCAACAGATGCAATTAAAAATTACCTGAAAGTAGATGTTAAGATCAAAATGAGTCTTGTCAAACAAAGAATAAAGACGTTATCGTGTGGCAGTCTGCCAGTGTACTGCCAGTCTAAAAAATTGATTTCAGAGTCTAGAAATAGTTCTGTTGTTCAGCAAGTCCTGCAGTAGCCTTCAGCACAGGTGATGATCTTATGCCAGGAAGAACGGAACTGCTTTACAGATGTTCAGTAAATTTGAAAGAGGATTATTGGCAGCGATCACATTTTACAGGTTCAAAGGATTTAAAACAAAATACAAGTCTCTGGGCATTTTTTGTATTCAAGCAATGTCTAGATGGCACAGGGGTTCAAAGTAAAAATTATGACTGTCGGAAAGCTGGGTATCTGGTTTGATTTGTTTCCTACTGAGCATTGTGCATTGAAACAGAAATTGAAGGAAAGAAAGCTTAGGTTGTTCAAAAATACATTAAAATGAATGGAGGTTTTTTCCCATTAAACAGTTTACTGTCAACAGATGGGAGGTTTTTTGTATCAGACTAGTGAAATAAGCGCTGATAAGAACTTTGTTTTCTCTATTGCTGCAAAAATGCCAGTGGTATATGATGCCAGAACCAGTGCAAGTCTATCACGAAAAATAACAAAACCAAACCCTCTTAGGAGGCCCCTCTTATCATTACAAAGAGCTGAATTTGTTTCAGCTTCTAAAAATCTCTTAAATGGAATACCAGGCCATACTGGAACACCAGGCCACGTCTCCACTTTTCTTCTTGTAGGTGGGGAACTACTTGCGTATGTTTCGGGGTTCCCTGTACAAGAGATATCCCTCGCTCTGGAGGCGACTAGCCACAGTGGAAGAAAGGAAGAAGATAGTGGCCTCTTCACATGGTGAGAAGATGAGTAAACGTTCGCAGTAACGTTTATCTGAAATTTTGCCTTGAAAAACTGTCTCTGGCAATTCAGAAGCTTGTGCACCTTGAGGGCTGTGCGGATCACTTCAGATTGCCCCAGTGATGGAGCACTCTGCAGCAGTGGCACTGGTAGCTTCTGGTTCAGCCTGGCAACAAACATCAACTGATCAAAAATGTTCTAAAATTGAAACATCCATTATGGCTTTCCTGGGGTTGGCTGCATTCATCACAAAGCAAAAGCCATATCTCAATACCGTATTTCAGAAGAGACTTTTACAGACAAAGAGGGGCATCTTTGTCTCTTCTGTCAAATAGGCAGGAATGTTGCAAGGATGCCCCATTGAAAACAAGCGTCTTTGTACGACTTTGCTTCTTGCAGGGACTGAATGTTTATGCCTCCCAGAATTTGTTGTAGTGTGTTGCCACTGATGTGACTGCCACAGTGAGAATACAGCTGCCTCAGTATTATTTTTGGTGGGAGACTAATAAAAAGCAGTTACATTTCTTAGCAATATGACTTGTACACTCTTTATACTAAAGCATAATAAAAATAAATGCTTCATTCTGGACTTAACGTCTCTTTCCTTCAAGCATCCGGCTGACCTGTTGCTTTGTTTTCTTTTTCTTTTTTTTTTTTTTTTCCCCCTGGCAGAAAATCAGCGGTCTCACAGTCCCAGAAGATGTAAGTCTTATCTGCTTGTTATTCTTAGCTGTGCTAGAGGAAGAATCTCTGCTATGACCTTTGGTGGTATTACAATATATATTAGTGTCTAATCCTCTTCCTCTGATCTCTCCCTGTGGTCGCCCCAATTGTGCATCCTGATCGCATGCTTAACTCTTCTTTCTCAGAACCTTAGTGGCACTCTCAAATGCAGGTGGTCTCTGTAATTCAGCAAGAGCTGTCCTGAGGTTTCTCCCTCTTTCCCAAGTCTTACCAGCTTTTCTGTTGATCATTGACTCTATTTCCAACCTTTAAGTCCAGTGCGGATTTATTTTTTCTGGGCTTTTCCTCCCAAAAAGCTGTGGAAGAGATTTTACATCATTTTGGCAGATGTAGGTGTGCAGAGCTAAACCGTGTGATTGCAAAGGGCAACTCAGGGTAGGAAAGAATTGTTCTCTTCCTCTCTTTAAGTAAAAGCATGTTGGATTTAAAGTTTGTCTAGTAATTATGAGGATTTAAGGACTTCTTTTTTCTGAAGTTTTGTTTTTGTAGTGTTTGCTTCTGTCTTTGATAATTTCTGTTACAAATTTTACTTGAGTCTGTAAATAAGTTGCACCCTGGAAGAATGAGGTTCATCCAGTGGTAGTACCTGAGGGAAGGTCATGTAATTCTAACCTTCCCTGTGTCTTGACTCTTAGTCCAAATGAAAGATGTTTTTAATAGAGTATAAGCAAGGTAGCTGTACAAGGTAAAGAGATACTGATGCCTTTTGCAAATATTGGCTCTATCACCATGTGACCATTCCAAGGTGTCATACTGCTTTTGTCTTGTGAATTTTATTTCTTTTCTAGGTTTTGTGGTGGGCATTGCTATGTATTAAGACATTTCACCCCTGCTCCCAAGAAAGTCACGTTTATTCCTGCTATTTAGATGGATGTCAAAACCTGATTATATTTCTTTAGTGCCAGGCACTGTGACTGGGCTTCTGATCACTCCAGTGCAAGTAATTACCCCAGCAGCAGAGCATCCTGGTGTGTGAGGGAGGGTGGAGGCTTCTGGCAGTTCAGAAATTGACAGTGGAAAGTTTTGTCATCTCCTTTTATCCCACGTGTACAAAATGCCACGTCAAAACCTTTCTCAAAAATTAAATGTCTACGAGAAGATAAATGAAGCCCAAAGGACTTCTGGGGCACACACTTGTACCGCTTGGTAACCTATTTTAGTCCCTCCTGCAGCATCAGGGAGGGCTTTTCAGTATGCAACCTATTAATGCTACATTGCTATGTAGTACTTTTCCGTATTAATTACTTGCATCTTTCCTGGTAATAGATCATGGCTATACAACATTAGCCACTAGCGTGACACTGTTAAAGGCCTCTGAAGTGGAAGAGATCTTGGATGGAAACGATGAGAAATACAAGGCGGTGTCTATCAGCACAGAACCTCCTACCTACCTCAGGTAACCAGTGTCGGTGAGGGCCAAGATCAGAACAGAGCTGCTTGGAAGATGTCAGCTTGGGCAGGAAGCACAAGAAATTGCATAAACCCAGGCCATTGTGCAGGGGGGTGCTTGCCAGTCTGTGCTAACAGTCACTTGCAGTGTTGGGTAAATGAAGATCTCCAGAGTGTAAGGATTGGGTTACTGCCCACATACAACAGGAAGAAAAACATAAGTGTTTGATGATACAGCTCATCTTGCAATTACTGCATTCCAGCTGTAACAGATGTTTTGCAGAACACATTCTCTGCACGTACTGTCTTCTGGAGACCTCACATTTCTCAGCAGTCCTTTTATAAAGTATAGATGGAACATCCAAGTATGAACCTAGTATTTATAATGGTGCACCTGGATTCATATCTGATGAATAACTGTGAGCTGGAGAATAGGCTTCCCAGAGGCTGGCATGGAACATGAGTTCTCAGTGGAACAATATCGTTGAGGGTTCCAGAATAAAATAGCAGGAGCTCATTTGAGTTTAAAATTATACTGTTCCTTAAGTAGCAGCAGTGGTGCTCAGGGTCTGCAGTTTCACATGCAGTCTCCTTCTTCAGAGAACAGAAGGCAAAGAGGAACAACCAGTGGGTGCCAACTCTGCCCAACAGCTCTCATCACCTGGATGCAGTGCCATGCTCAACAACGATTAACAGAAATCGCATGGGCAGGGATAAGAAGAGAACATTCCCTCTGTGGTAAGACAATTTCCTGCTTCTGAAAAGTGGAAACAGTTACCAAAATGACATGCTGTCAGGGTAGTGCCGATGAGTTAATATAATGTCAGTTAGAGATAAATCACAACAGAAGACCTACAGGTTGCTAATTTGAAGGTTCTTAGTTAAACTGTATGTCTTGAGGCTCTTCCTTAGAGCGGCCAGCCATGGCTCAGAGAGGATGCTTTCATTTTGTCAGGAAAATGGTTCATTCTTTTCGTGATGAGTTCCTTCTATTTTCTGCTGATTTGTTGAGCAGTAGTCGTTTGAGGAGCCTGCAAACCCTCTCTGCAAAGGACAGGCTGTCTCTCACTGACATATTGCAGTAACTTTGATAGAATTTATTTAATGGAAAATGCTGCTGTGGCTCATGACTAACTTTTATTTTCTATTATAAAAGTTAAGGACACCAAGATAAATGTAATCCTGGAAAGCTTCCTTGTTTTATTTGCAGGAATGTATTGTGATAGACGTAATAAGAGGTGATAAACTTTTGGCTGCCGTAGGCCTGTAAGCTTGCATTGAGGAGTCTGAAGACTGATTGGGGACTTGGAGCGTGGGGATTGCTTCCAACAAACATTGTCGCCCCTCTATGTATGCCAGATGTGCTAGTTGTATATACTGTGTTGTTGCTCTTCGTATTAGCTTTGATGACCATGACCCAGCAGTGATCCATGAGAATGCATCCCAGCCGGAGGTTCTGGTTCCAATCAGGCTTGATATGGAAATTGATGGGCAGAAACTCAGAGACGCGTTTACGTGGAACATGAATGGTATGTAGGAAGGAGAGTTTCCTGAGGCTGGAGAGAGTTGTATCCATCACCAAATATGAAGAGAGAACAAGCATGAGTGGGCATGTCCTTGCCCCATGTACACGAAGCTTTAAAGCTCTCCCACTTTGGACTGTATTCAGCTCTCATGTCTCTTAGTGAATGCTCTGCCACTTCCATGGGTTGCAGTCATTCCTGGACACATATATTCTGAGGAGTTTTAACTGGCATATTTTCCTGACCCAGTTCATCAGCTCAGTGGTCCGAGACTATTCTGTTAGCTGAGATACCTTAAATACAGAACAGTTAATGCATATGGCTCCTTTATGATGTGGATTATTAGACCATAGCTACGTTGTCTCCGTGGAGCAAGTAACGAAGGCTTTAAGTCCCTGTGTCGGTGTGCATGTCCTTACAAACCTGATACAAAAGGTGATGCATTTGGGATTCCCTTTGTCATGCTGCGGGATTAATTTTCTGCGTTCTGTAAGTGGCAGACATTGATTTCTAAGAAAGTTAACAGTGTCTTTTCATTCTTGTTCTGTATCAGAAAAGCTAATGACCCCAGAAATGTTCTCTGAGATTCTTTGTGATGACCTGGACTTGAATCCTCTGACCTTTGTCCCTGCTATTGCCTCTGCCATCCGACAACAGATCGAGTCGTACCCAACTGACAGTATCCTAGAAGATCAGTCAGACCAACGAGTTATTATTAAGGTAATACAGGAAGGCAGTAGAACGAGAGCTGAACCATTTGGGTTTCTCTAGTTATGTTATGGGGGAGTAAGAGTACAAAGGCTTCCCTCAGAGCAAAGGAGCTCTTAATTCCAGTCCTGTGTCCAGATTGCATTTTGTCCTTTGTATTGAGAACAGAACCAAGGTGGCAGATTATTAAACATTCATGCGCCAGCAGCCCCTGAGATGATGGAAATAGTTCAGTTAAAGCATTGTCATATTCTTTTGGAAGAACTGAAGCTTAGTGAGCAAAGCTGAGTTGTCTTCATGCTACTGCAATTAAGAATTCAGTTAAGGAGCTCTGCAGATGCAGTGAACTAGGAGTTACCGCTCTGCTTCTCCAGCCTCTGCCTCCTCAGTTATATTACCTTTGACAAACTGTTGTGAGAATGGAAACAAATGACGTGTTTCGTCCCTTGTCTCCAGCTAAACATCCATGTAGGCAACATCTCCCTTGTAGACCAGTTTGAGTGGGACATGTCAGAGAAGGAGAATTCGCCAGAGAAGTTTGCCTTGAAGCTGTGCTCCGAGCTTGGCCTGGGTGGGGAGTTTGTCACTACTATTGCCTACAGCATCCGGGGACAGCTGAGTTGGCATCAGAAGACATACGCCTTCAGGTACAGAACTGTGGTCTTCCTAGTACGGCTGTGGGTGTGTGTTTGTACTTCATGGGTGTTAGCATCAGTCAATCTTGGAACAGCTGACATGATGCAGAAGGTTTCATTTGAAATTGGTCCTTATGGCTTGCACCTGTTCTGTCCTCCTTACAATTTTTTGTGCTTGTGCTCAAGAATCTTTTCCTGTTGGGTGTAATACATTTCAGGACCAAATACTGATGAAATGTCAGCTTTTGCTGCAGAGTGAAAGGCTGTTGTAATTAACAGTGACTGAATACCTTGCATCTCCCTCTTCTAAAGTATGCTCATGATGATGACGAGCCCCAGGTATATTTCTGTTTTGTTGGCTTTGCCTGACTTGGGCCATCTACTGTCTCAAGCTTTGGTGTTTTGAACTAAGACTGATTTAAACTGTAGCTCTCTACTGCGGCTGATGTTAAAGTTGGCTTGATCATAGGCCCTTCTCACAGCTGGAATGCAGCAGTGTCAGGTTTGATTAGTCAGCTTTGTAACTTGTCTCCTAATGGTAATTGTTTCCAGTTGTGCTGTGCAGTGTTCTGTGGTGAGTTACTGTAGTGATGTTATCCTCAGTTTGTTGCTGAGTCTGCAGGCTGTAAGCATCCCTTAATGTGCGCTGTGTGGTTTTTTGAGTTCAGGTCATGGTGACAGTCAAGGAGTTTGAGAGTTCAGCAAATGATGTATTTGCAGAGGTGAGGGAATGGTACTCTTGACACCAGTTTTGTAGAGGTCAGTTCGAGGAAGCAGGGTGACCTGCCTGGGCAGCAAAGGGAAACATGCCCAGCCCTGTCCTACCTCAGGGAGAGGGCAATGAGTAGTTGGTGCGGGGATAAGCAAGGAGGAGCTGGAGGCTGTGGGGCAGCTGGCTGCTGCCGTTGAGCTCTGCTCCTTCCTCCTCCTCCATCTGAAGGTTTCCTGTCTGGTCAGCCTTCTGTGGAAAATGGGCACTGATCTGCTCTGGAACAGTTGCTCTTCCACAAGTTGCACTCTGCTTCCTCTGGAGGTTATTTTTATCCTGAAAATCTTCCACAGCAACTACTTCGTTCTAAAATGATCCCCAGAGTGGTTCATATTAGAAAATGGAAAGGGACCCCTTACCACATGGGAATTAAACTCTTCTACTGAAACTGTTAGACTGTGTGTCCATCCTACTGATGTCCTTTCTCCTTATGGAGGTGGGGAGGTGACTTCTACCTTTCCATCCACGACAGCTGACTGATACTTGCAGATCCAGCATGGAACTGTATCCACCTGTAACAACGGAACAGTGAGTGTGCATTTCTGAGAAATTAGGGGAACTCGCAGGGTGGTAGATAGGAATCTGATACCTGTAGTATTGCCTCTTCTTCCCTGCTGCTGAGTCTATTACAACTATGACAGAAGTGAGCTAGTACTGTCTGCATTGTGGCCTGCAGTAGCAGAGAGTAAAAGTGTCCCTGCTGGTAGGCGCAGTTCTTGGAGCCAGTGTCAAGTAGACGTTAGTCTATAGTTTAAGCTAGTTTATGGCAGGGAGCGAGTTCATTTCCGTAAGGTTTACCTGTTGCCTGAGCATTCCCAGGAGTTTGAGCTTTCTTTGTTGTATCTTCCTTGAAGAGAGGTGGTCCTGTTCATACCATGCTGGCCAGGAAGCCCTCTTTTCTACTCACAATTTATTTACCTTCCCAGTTAATTTACTTCAGCAACTTTTTAGCATACTGCCTCCCAACTCAGAGGCATTTGTTCCTAATTCTTGTCACTTGGTGTGTCAGAGGCAGGGTTTGTCCACATTTAGTGGACACTAAATGTTCTCCCTCCTTTCTGTGCTTCTCCATGTATTACAGATATCAGAGTTAAGAAATTAATCTGTGTACGTTAACTGTTGCGAAGGGGGCTAATTTCTCCCTTTGCTTCCTATCAGTCTCTGTAACTTGCAGCAAGTAAAGTTTTAGTGCTACCCAGGATCTCTCGGATATATCATATTAATGCCAACTTCATGGTATTCTCTTTAAAAACATGTATCTGGCCATGGTTACTAAAGAGTGCTTCCTTTTAGGGGTACTTCAAACAGGTACATTTCAGGCCTTCTTTAGACTTTGGCAATATTGCAAGGGGAAGAATCAAAAAACCAGGAAGGGAACTGCAACAGAACAAAATACGTAGACATGAGCTGTTCAGGGAAGAAAAACCATCTAATTTAAACCTCATTTTGTGTCATAGTAAAAACATGTCCTTCTCTTCCCTTTTTCCTTCCAGCAAAGGAGTACTTTTGAAACCTTACAGTGATTAATGATATTTGGGTTCTGTGGTTGGTTAGTTCCTGAATTCCCAAACCACAGGAGTGGTGGTTGCTCCAAAGTCATTCCACTGATGTAAGGAAGGGTCTGCTTTAGATGTATCAAAAGAACCTTAGTATCTCAAGGGACTGGGGGTTTGAGAAGTCATGTGCCTCTTAATCATCTGAGGAAGAGATGAAACTGTCTTCTAGTTGATGAAAGCCAGGGCAGTTCTTTGAGATGGCCTGCTCTGTGCAGAACAAGGAGAGCCGGAAAGCCCAATGGAATGGGCAGGACTGGAAGCAGACAGGTAACTGATGCTTACGGGATTTTCAGGGGGATGGTGTGCTATGATGATTCCCACCTCGGTACTGCTTCTAGTGGCAGCAAACAGCACTTCATAGCCTCAGTTTTGCCTTTGAGACCTGAAGGATGGCACAGGTTTTGTCACACACCAAACCTACGTGCCTCAGGAGTCACCTTTTCCAAAAGAAGACGTTTCCCTGCCCTGTTGGCATGCCCATGATACATGCCAGAGGCCTCGATCCTAGCAGTGTGTCTTGGTCCACTGGGAATCTTGCAGCTGACAGTGCATTTCAGTCATTCTGCCAGCAGCACTGTCCTCTTCATCAGGAAATAACAGGGGAGGAGGAGCTGTCTTACTCTGGAGGTTGGGAGATTTTTTTGAGTTTATCTCTTGATTCTTTGCTAAAGGAATGGGGTATCTGAGTTGTTTTGCAATTAAGTTGTGTGCATGAGGCTGGTTTTCCAACTCTGATTTAATTCTAGTGGGTGCTCAGTGTTAAGTATAGTAAATGAGGAAGAGACCATGCTATCAAGGCAAAAAAGCCAGTTAAGATCTAGCATTTAGCCTGGAATGTGTAGCAGTCTGGGGCTAAGATGAAATTCCTGGGTTTGAGTGTTGCTTAGTGGATGTCAGCAGTACTGGAAGTAGATTTGACTAAAGCTTCCTCCCAGGATCAGATACCAAAGGCACTGGATAAATTTTTCATTGTAGCATTACTTTGAAGAGTTGTTATTCTAGATTAATAGCTTTGATGCAGATGGTGCCTGTTCCCATGGCGATTAGCATTTGAGTTCCTAGGGGAATGAGAGGGCTGCCCATGAGTGCTGAAATCCTGTGCGTGGAGGCATGTCCCTGGGGAAGGGGGCCCGGATGTGTGAGCACACCTGCCGGGAGGGCTCCTCTCACACACACACTTCGTGCAGCTCAGGCTGAGCTGCTTTCTAGAATTCAAAGCAAACATTTACATTCTGAGGCTCCTCTATATTTATGCTGGGCTTCCGGCTCTACTGTCAATATTTGGGAAGCTACTCCTAGTCAGTTCCTGTTGACTTTTACTGAAAAGTAGCTAATGAAGCAGTAAATATTTTTGTTCATGTGATAATACAGCTGGTCAGGGCAGAGAAATCTCTGAGGAGCAGATCTTGTGATCTGGGACACAGCCTGGTATTCCATTACTTGTGCAGGGGGTAGCCACAGCCTCTGGTTGCAACAGCAGGTCCTGAAAGACTACCCTTTCCATGGCAATTGGGAGAAAAATGCTTGTTCCCATCAGGTTCCCATCCCACCAGGCTCGCAGAAAGCCAGACTTTTGTCAGGGAAGAGCTGTCAGAGGTGTGCTAGACAAACTACAGCTAGGAAGTCAGAGTTGCAGAATGGCAAAGCTAGACCAAGAGCCCTGTTAACAGTCCCTGCTCAGCTGGTGCTCTGGGAGAAGTGCTCCCAGCACTAATAAACTGGTATGAACTTTGCCTGTGCTTAATTGGGTTTGAATGCTGTCAGCCAGTTACATAATGGCCTTTGCAGGAGAGAACTGCGTCAGCCACAGTTGCTTTGACAAACCACTCTCTGGTGGTGAAAGGAGATGGACATAGTTGGTTTCCCAGAAACTTCAGGCTCCACAAGATTGTAACCATCAGCCCCTCATGTGCTCCTGGGAACCAGACTGTACTAAGTGGGGCTAAGAATGAGTTTCAGGCCTGAAACCCTGTAAATGACACTGTGTTATCCTTCTGTCTTGCATCTGGGCTGGTAACCCAGAGGAGTGCTCTGGGACCGGTGATGGATGTTGCTTTGTTGCCTTCTGCCCCACCATGCAGCGAGAACCCTTTGCCGACTGTGGAAATTGCTATTCGCAACACGGGGGATGCTGACCAGTGGTGCCCTCTTCTGGAAACCCTCACAGATGCCGAGATGGAGAAGAAGATCAGAGACCAGGACAGAAATACAAGGTGCTGCCACTTGTTCAAACAGTTCTCCTTCTGGCCTGTCTCTTAAGACAGGAGTTAAAAGCTTTGATGTTTGCCTTTCTCTGCTGAGAGCCAACTGGCAGGATTTCAGACTTGCACACCACAACAGAAACTCAAGTCCCTTTAGCTTCAGGATATTAAACTGTTAGCACCTTGCTCCACAAACATTTAAATCTCTACTTTAACCATCTCCTGCTTGAAGCAACTTTTTTTTTTTTTTTTTTTTTTTCCCCCCTGGGCTCTCTGCTTGTGCAGGGGGATTTGTTTCTATAGGAAGGCATTCATCAAAAATACTGGAGTTCCACGCACTGTCATGCTACCTAGAATCCTGCCACAAGGCTTCCTTTTATGTAGGGTAAAATGCTGTTTGATGTAGGAATGGGCAAGCTCCCAGCTCCAGCCTGACTGATGCTGACCCGTCTGCCAGCGTGGGGGAGCACTGTTGTGATTCCAGGAGGAGCTCTGCCCACCAGAGACCTGCTAAGTGATGTTTGACAAGCAGTCCAGAGCACTTGCTCCTACTTGGTGAAATTGCTCCTGGCAGATAAAAATGAACTGCTACAATGTCTCCAAAAGATACACTGTGGGAACAGCAAATATGCTGGCTAAGCTCTTTCCCAGGATTTTTTTTTTACTGCTGATTAACAGATTCATAACTATTTTGCTTCTCAGCTATGGCTAGCGGAATAGTTTTCAGTAGTGATCGGTTCAATCCAAGTCAATCAGCAAAAGTGCCCTAAAAGCTGTTCTGAAAATAGTGTCTTAGCCTTATGAACAGTGGCACTCTCAGGTGACCAAGGAAGTCTGTCTAGGCAATAAACCTGTTTACAGACTTCACAAAGCTGCGGCAGCCTCCCCAAAAGCATTGGGTTTAATAAGATTTCATGTGACCGTAACACAGCACTTACTGTACCTCTTTCTCTCCCTCCTAGGCGCATGAGACGTTTGGCCAATACTGCTCCAGCCTGGTAATCTTCCTGTTGTGACACTGGTGCTCTTCCTACAGACTTTTTCCCTACTCTTCTCCCCAAATGGATCTAGGATTGGCAGGGGTCTTTCTGTCCCTGAAGGGGACACACATTCCACTTGCCAAGAGTTCCCAGTACTGCTGACTTCTGCCCCCATCCCCTCCACCTAAATGCCACGTAGCAAGAACGCTGCGTTAGCACGTGATCTGAGACCTGTGGCAGCTGTTGGAGCCCTTATATACCTGTGTGTGGACAGTGTAAAGATTCTTTTGTATAGGTGCAACATGCACTATTAGGAGAACTTTTTAAATAAAAGGAATGCATACTACTTTGGTTGAGTTCAGTAAGTTTGAATGAATAGTGAATCTCACAGTGTTTTGTGCTATTCTGGTAACTGAGCAGTCCCAGGGCCTAATATTAATGCTTTTGAGTATAATGCTGAATACTCACATGCCTTCAGTTTTCCTGAAGCATGGTGGAAACAGAGTGCTTCAACAAAGATAAAACAGCCCACAACCTTTTGCTGCAGGGAAAGTGAGAATGAGACTTAAAACTAGAAGCAGCAAATGACTCTCTAAAGGACTGGTCTGTTACCATACTTGGTGTAGTCTGTAATGAACTCAGTGAGGTGTTCAGCTAGCTTACTTGACAAGGGTGGAACATGTTTGTGACTTCCGTTAAACTAACATTCATTTGTCAGATGTCAGCCTGGCGTGTGGTGAACTCTTTCTGTGAAGACTGCATCTGGAGAACAAAGTCTCTGAGCTGCTACAACAGTTGAAGCCTGCAATCACTGGGACTGCAGCTTTTTTTTCAGCAGTGGCTTTGCTGTGGTCATTGTCAGTGCACATAGCTGCCAGTTACACAGCACCCAAAGTAAAGTGGGTATCTTAAATACCCTTAGCACTACAGTGTCAGGATTTTGCAACCCTAGAAACAACCTGTCTTTCCCTGGGGAGTTTAAAAACAGAAAATCCACTGAAGTGAGATTAAAAAAATTCAAGCTTGCTTAAAAAACTAATTAGAATCTACCTTGCTGTTGAGGTACACCAGCTCTTTGATAGAGTTCCTACCATTCACTGCCAGAACCGATGAGTGGTGCAAGCAGGGCAGATTTTGCTGGCAGCCTGACAGTTACGATAAGGCCTTTATGATAAAGCCAATAGGTTTTACAATTCTTGTTGATCCACCCACACTGCTAGCACAGTCAAAAAACCACTTTCCAGCCTTAATTTATCATGTTTAGACTTGAGTAATAGTAGAGCCAGTTCTGATTCCTGGGTGGGAGGGAACTTTTTCCAGATGTTAGTCTGCAGGAACCACAAACTTGCAATTTAGCAGTCATATCATTGCAGTCTTATCCTAGGCTCCAGTGCCAGAATGGTACTCTATCCATTATTCCTTATTAGAGAGGTTGAAAGGTTATTTCAGCAAGTAAGACAAAACCTGGGACTCCTGCTGTATCGTAGCCTCCCATGTAGAACACATATTTTGCCTCACAGACGTAAGAACTCCAACTCTTCCTGAGAACACTTCAGCATCTCTTTGTTATGATCAGGTACTTCTGCAAGCAGCCTCTTCAGGGAATTTGACCAAAACAAGCATGAGACTGCTGTAGCCTTAAACTAGCATCTGTGATGCAATTTTTGGATTGCTATGAAGCTTGTGGTTACCTTATCCTAAAGTTCACAAGGCATGGACACACAAGGACTGCAGGTTCTGCGGCACGTTTACAAGTGCTTGCCTCTGCTTCTCAAGCTCCAGAGAGGCTGTAGGAATTGCCCTCCAAGCAGCCAGGAGCAAGGCAGGACAGTCCAGGGGGCCAAGTCCCAGAAAAATGAGAATTTCAGCCAGCTTTCTCCATGTATTAGGACTACTAGGGAATGGCTGGGAGCAACTTTCTTGCTCTATAATCACGACTGCTTAGGCTAATCTAGTACCCTAGCTAAAAGCATAGTCCAGATTTTGCATTTCAAAGTCCCATCTCGGAAGCGGTTTAAAACGGAACATCTGAAGACTTTAAAGACAAACTCTTTCCAGGGATTGAAACACCAGCTCTGTGTTACTATGCCATGAGCAAAGCACATGGCAAGTACCTGTTGAGTCTGAGGCTGCTTAGCCCTTAGTACCACTGTGTCTTCCAGAACAAGATTACTATCTATACAGTTCTTACATCCTCTTCCTAGAGGGAAACAAGTGCAGCAAAATATCATTATTCTTAATTGGATGCTGGTTACTCACATTTCTCTTAGTAGTTTTAGTGGTGGTTTGCAAGCTTGTCTAGCTGAGCAGACAGCAACATTACCAAATGAGCTATCCTAAGATACATTTGCAGATTTACTCCAAAGGCTTTGAGGTCTGGTACAAGCACACCTGTGTACTCCATTAGCAAGAATGACCAAATCCATTTAGTACAGCTGTTCACAGTAGGGACTAGCTTGTTTAGTTTTCCCCTAAAATTCAGATGTTTAAGTTTCAGAACTAAAAACTTCAACAAGAGCGGAATTGCACTGCATGCGCAGACAGCCTCTATTACTAGTGGCAAGTGCTACTTCCAGTCACCGCCTGGATCAAGTGTCCAGCTCTGTCCCCTGTCCTTTCCCAGGCATCCCTTTGTCCAACTAGACACACCCCCACTCCCCCTCCGCACGCCCTGCTGACCGAAGAGGGGAAGGACACCTTCCAGCTAGCCTGAACTTTGCCCACCAAAAAAGGAAAGCCCAGGCAAGCAGCCTGGCAGTTTCGAGTAAAGTCCTGATGAGTACTGGTGAATTGCTGCCTCTGTCCCCGGCAGAAATGGACACACAACTGAAAAATAAAGACTTTAATGTAAAGACTCTTTGGAAACAACAACCAAAAAACGGAGTGGGGGACTTAGAGGAAAGGAAGAGGCTGAGCTGCATTCTACCATGGTAGAGTCGGGAGTACTACTTCATTGAAAGCCTACAAAGATGTCTCACAACAGTGAGAGCCAGGAGCATTAGTCTTTGTACAGAGGACAAGAGTGACGTGGCACACAGCGAGTCATTAACAGCAAAAGACGGAGTAATTGGTTTAACACGCCATTTGATACTTATTCCCACCTGGGTAACAGGAGCCATCACAACTTCCAGTCCCTGTCCCTAGAACACTTCCGTAAGCATTCATCTGTTCTTACGTGCAAAGCTCTGTGGACCACTTGATACAAAGGGAAGATGGGTTACCCATACAAACAGTGAAACATTACACATTGGAATGGCAACTGGTGTTATTCCAGTACGATCTCTGGGCCACAGCATAAGTCCAGTTGGAAGAGAGGAATCTGGCCACATGGAGAAGTCCCCTGTGTTACTGTGGCTGCTGCTGCTGGTTCTGGTCTTGGTCTCTAGGTTGGTTTTCTGGCCGATCCTCGGGGAGAGGGTTATAGTTGGGATCCTCTTCAGGTGTGTCAAATACCATCTTCCTGGCAAGGGACATGCCCATCCCACCAAGCAGGCAGGTTAGGAAAGTGAGCCAGGACAAAACCCTCAGCCCTCCTAGGCACATCCTAGCCCTTCACAGGGCTTGGCTGTATGCCACAGCCACCTGCCTACTGCACCAGCTCTAACTGTTCTTTTGCTCAGCTCAGTATGTAACCATGACAGTACCTCCTGCCTTGATCTCTAGGTCAGCTTTGATCCTTAGCATGAAGCAGAACATATTCTGCTTTCTTAAACTACAGAAATACATTGGAAAAAATCCTACCTGCATCCAGCATTTCCACAAGCAGTAAGAACACTCCAGTTCAACTAGCAAAGCTTAAGGTAACAGCAACTGCTTTATGGACCCTGCGTACATATGTATATAACGTGCAAAGTACCAGTGCTTTCTGCAGCAGAGGCATTAACTGTCAGGCTGTCAGCATGCAATTGCGTCCTATAGTCACCCCACGCTGTCACAGACCACAGTTTGCTATGAAAGTGACCCAGGCTGCGAAGCAACACAGCAAAGCCCAGAAAGAATCAGCTTTACTTACAGGAAGCCAGGGGTTAACAGCAACTTCTTTCCTCCAGGCTGGTTGGGGAAAACATCTTCCAAGAAATAATAGATGTGACCCACTGCAATCCCTGGGGACAGATGTCAGCAAGGTCAGGCCCAGCTGTGACTCCTTTGCCAGCTGAACTAGAGCTGCTGGGAGCTTAAGCAGGATGAAGCTCCAAGAATCTCAGCTGTGTGCCCACATCCCAGCTCCCACCAGAGTGCTGCAGTGCCAGAGGGCCAGGCTGTCTGCTGTGCCCAACTGCTGCTGCTGTGGAAGACATAGCAAAACACAGGTCACAAGCAAGAGCTCAGGCACGAGGCTGGCCACCCAGCAGGCTCAGCCAGCTCACTTTAGGAAATCCACCATCTTAAATGATGAAACCAAGAAACCATGCTAGTGCCCCAGTAGCATCTACGAGAATTGAGAGCACTGCAGCTGCAAAGGGCCCTTGTTCCCAGGACCCAACAGCTTTGACTTACCCAGTAAGTCAATGATGATGGAATTGCCCAGGAGCAGAGAGAATCCCATCAGGACCCAGGGCAAGAAGGGGGCCTGGAAGTTAAGAAGCCCAAAGAAGTTCATGCGGATGTAAGGGTTCCTGCGACTCCACACGTACACCAGCATGATGGTGAAAGCCTGGCCCAGGAAAAACAGGCTGGCAAAGAGTCCAAACAGCTAGGAACTACTGAGTCAAGGAAAAAACCTGCCCACCACCTGCAGGCAGCACAGGATGCCTTGTGACTAGGAAACCCAGAACCACAGGCAGTTGATCACAGCACGCAAGATACTGCCCATGCCACCAAACCTTTCCTGGGCTAGCATGGCACACATTTCCCTCCCTGCCACCCCGGAGCAAGACGCTCTGGAGTGGCACGTACAGATTGCTCGCTCCTTAATCTACTCTCTACAGCCATCAAAGACCAGGGAGCTCATATACTCACCTTTACAAAGTGACCATCAAAAATGACGTTCAGAGAAGGGCCTTCATATTGTTACAGCACTTGTGAGCTAGTTTTTAGTATGTGCCACATGGTCCACTCAGTATCTGCCTTCTACAGAAGAATTTCAGCAGTGCGATGGCTCTTGCCATTCACAGCCCTCTTCTCCAGGACACAAGAAGGCAGCTGGAGGCAAAATATTCCCCTGCCCTTGTTGCAGTTAGACTCCAAATCTCCCTGTGGCCGAGCACGCAGCTGCTGCAGGCACCTGGACACTGACTAGCCAAACTCCTGAGGATGGCCAACAGCCACAAGAGTTCACACAGCTTCATGCAGATCACTGTGGGGAGAATGCTGCTCTGAGCCATCTGCACAAGACAACAGCAAGACATTCAGAAAAGGTTTTATGCTTGAAGGGAGGTATTTCTTCAGACTCTTTTGTCCTACAATAAAAGAACTCCTTAAGAAGCATGATGGTATCTCCAGCCACTAACAGGTTGCAAGGACAGAGTGCTGGGCTCATACTGCCCAGCGTGCTGATGGCAGACAGTGCGTGGGCACCCCACTCCTTGTGCTTATGGTTCTGTGTCCTTCCCTTCAGCTGCAGCTCAGTTTCCTGACCCAGCCTCATGCCAATCATAGCAGCACTCCAGTGTGCTACACCCACCAGAGCTCAGACACAGTTGCCCTGCCACTGCTGGATGGTTTCTCGCAGAGTGTAACAAGGGGCTTCCTTTCAGGCTGAGCTTCCCGAGCACACTGCCACATGTCCTCTTCTGGGATCAGGCAGCCCATCCCCTTGCCAGGTGCATCAGCACTTCTGCAGACACCAACACAAGTACAGGCAGCTTTTCCTGTGTTTTTATTCCGCTCTAAGGGTGAGGCACAGGCCAGGAGACAAGGGTGGGCAAGACAAGGAGCACAAGCTGGGCCGTGCAGCCAGAAGTTGCTGCTCCACCACATGCTCAGCAGAGCTCTCCCAAGCCTCAGGGCATGTGCCTGGCAGGCCTGGGGCACAACAAAGCTCTCTGCCCCATGGCACCAAGAAGGTTCTTAAGCCAGCTGTCCTGCTCAGCAGGCAGGTACCGGCTACAGACCACATAACACAGCTGGGATACAGAGAGCTAGCAGACAAGCCCCCTGCTATTCACAGCATCTCAGAAGACACCAAAGAGCCTCAACCAACTCAAAAGGATACTGTCATGAGAAACCCTCCGAAGAGGAACATGAAGACAAAGTCAGCCGTCCTTCCACGGAAGGAGCCTTCTTCTAGCATGCGGCAGTACCTGTACCTAAGAGCAGGAGAGAAGGGAGGGGTTGCAGTATAGGAAATTAACAGCTGGCCACCCTGTGTCCCCACATCATGACTTTACAGGGAATAAGCCAGGTGAAAGCTATTTCATCACAGGAAGCTGTCAGCCAGGTGTCCAAGCCCCAGGGCAGAACAATGCAAGCTTCACCTCATACCACTGAGCCCAGGGAAGGAAAGAGGCATCTGCTGTGCTCCAGCCAGAGCTCACCCCAGGAATGGGCACTGCTCTCCAGCATGAGCCACAGCAGCACTGCCAGCTTCTTCAGCCTTTTGGCAAGGGCTGCCCTGCAGCAAGCAGAGATGGAGGTACAGGAGGTGGCCACAGCTGTTAGGTGAATGGCTTCAATTCAGGCCAAAAGAGCCAAGGGAAGAATCCACAGCCCTAGACTGCTGCCAAGATACGTCAGCCCGGGGAGGAAGATGGGATGGGGGAATTGCATCTAAGCCAAAAAGGGAGCAGAGAGCTTCACTGAGACCAAAGGATACAGAAATATCATGTTGAAAAAGAAACTGAATCCCAGGGGCCCAAAAAAGAGGAAGTTGGTGATCAGCCTCCATATCTGAAAGAGAAGAGAGAGGAGAGAGAAAAGGAGGTGGACAGACAGGTCTCTCCCCGTCACATGTACAGCAGCCCATCACCATATCCACTGGGGACACCCAGTAATGCACCCATCCACTCAGAACTACCCCACGACACCAAACAGCTGCACCACCTTCACGTGGGATGGACCTCCCTCCGTTGCCCACATCAGAGTATCTTGCCCTTCCAGGTGTGGGAAAGAAGATTTCTCCACTTTTCTGGAAGGGATGGACAGCCACGCTTCAGCACCCTGAACCAAAGTAAATCACTGTTCAGGCCTCTCAGCGATAAAGTCTTGCCCACCCAGCTTGACATCAGCTGGCCAAACATCTCGGTGTCACTCACAGAAAAGGAAGAGACAGGTTTTGAGTAAAGCAAAAAAGGAAACACCAGGGCGGTGTATGGCAGGGAAAGCCCAGAAGACATTATCTCCATCCAGGCATCTACGACAAGAGGGGGCACCGTGTTGGCAACCCAGCTCCTGCCAATCAGAGAACGTTGGAGTCGCGGGAAAGAAGGCCCAGGGGATCGTAGGGCACTCCCCGACGACCCTGGGGAGAGGGACACCCAGGACCCTGCCTGTCGCACCCACCCCTCACCGGGAAGGGGCAAGAGGGGCCCCGAACGCCGGGCGAGGCCTCACCTGGAACTTCCTGAAGATGAGGTCGGGGTTGAAGTACAGCTGGAAGGGGGTGATGAACTCCAGCTGCTGTGGGAGACAGGCAGAGCAGCTGCCACCCGCCACCGGGCACCCGCTGCCCTCAGCCAGCCCCCCTGGCTCCCCTACCACAGCCCCCCCTCGGGGACCCCGACCTCCCCGCCACGGCACCCCCCGGCAGGGACCCCGCACGCCCTCACCACGGCGGCGGTGGTGAGCACGCAGGCGGTGGTGTAGGCCCGCGTCACGGCCGGCATGCCCAGGTACTCCTGCGCGAAGCCCTGGTAGGCCATGGCGCACAGCGACAGCGCCGGGCCGCGCCGCGGGCCCTTTAACATCCCCCCTCCCGCGCGCCGCC
>VYZV01000578.1:52790-85686 GCA_013401275.1 Pandion haliaetus | reverse complement strand
TTTTTAAATGCAGAATGACTACGTGCAAAATACTTACTAAAAGATATTTCTGAACAACCTCAAGAAATAGCACCAGCCAAAGGATATTGATTCAGTTATAGCTGGTGCAGATCAAACTTTAATTTCCATGTATAATACTTCAGGTTTCATACAGAAAGTATGAAGCAGATGGACTTAATCCATACTTACACTGATAAAGCAACAGCAGATCTGACCTACAGACTACATTGACCATTTCCCTTCTATGCAATAAAAACATATTTTATTGCAAAAAACTGTTTTCAGTATAAGAATATTACTTCCTCCATGCCTTTTTTTTTTTCATCCACACTGTATATTCTAAAATAAATAGTTTTTTCTGATTTAAGAGCATAAGATGCAATTAACCAACAGCCAGATCATGATAACCTAACCAGGAGTGAGCATTATGCCAACCAGGTGGTCTTTACCCTGCAAGAACAGCATAATTAAAATTGTTTTAATGGCAGCATAACTGGAAGAAGTCATTACAAAATAAATTTCTATTAAATTAAAAATAACCCATGTTCAGGCAAGCTAAATGCAACTAAAGCATCTGATATGTAGCAACCAATGCAATGACCCTGACCCATGACTACGTAGCCTTCAGTGACTAATAAAGTTGAAATCTCTGTAAGTTAACAACTTTGCGTGTCTCTTCCTTAGGACCAACTGATTCTCAGCTGGTAAACTGAAAAAGACTCAATAATTATTCCTGATACAGCAGAGAAGTAGGTTTATTTCAGCTTTCACAAAAGGCCAAGACTTTATTTATTTTAATTATTCTATGTTTCATACTCCTCAGTCCTGACTATCATGTTCAAACTGCTTGCTCACAAAAGCCGTCTCCTGGAAGTACTAAGTATGAAGTACTATGGAAGTCTTTCAAGAGTATCAGCAAGGTCAAGTAAGAAAGATTAAACACTGCTTTTTCTGTTTATTAAAATGACCCCTTTCATGTCAAATTTCTAGCACTTTTAATCTCCTAATATGTTTTCTGGTTGAACAGGAGCTTTCCAGACCTGTATTTAAAGAGATGCCTATGCCCTATTTGGGAAGACATGAGGTTATCGGCTGTGATCCCAGTAAGGCCAAAGGAAGACAGCTATAGCTGTGATGCTGCACCTGAGCTAATAAGCTGTATCATGGACATTATTTCAGGTTCAGCACTGAGGTAATACAGCTGTGCCTTCCAATTTGGATCAGGCTTTTATCTCATTCTCAGGTATTCTTCAAAAGCAATCAGCCCGGTGAGCTTCAACACAAGCTGACTGTGGTACTACACCAAACCCATTCTTCAGAGGTATTTTGATTTTTTGATATCTAAAGTGTGACTACTGTCCAAAGAAGAAAATTTATTGCATTATCACTAAGACTAGCATTCAGGAGATCTGAATTCAATTCCTGACTCAACCACTAACACCTTTATGGTGGTAATGAATCCTTATCCATAGGAAACTAGGCCTTCCATGAGGGAGGGCTCCACAGAGCACAAAATCCTGTGGGGAAACACAGCAGCAGATTTGCATAGCACCATCTTTCTCTTCAAGACCCTGTATTTCACAAATGATTGGAAGAGAAGTAGTTGCACACTGCCAGAACTGATTGGGCTATCATTATGAGTGCGATAAGTGAAAACTGGGTGACATAACTTCACTATTTCCATCCTGTGTATTGCGCACCATAATTCATACATGCTTCTTTGGGTTGAACTTCTGGTTTTCCTTGGCTCTTTAATATGTGTAATTTAAAGATACAGTTTTACCCTTGCTTCCCATTTACTTTTTGTTTAGAGGTAGGCATGTCTTCTGTCAGTCAATTTAAGTCAACAGTAGTTTCAGACAGTCAGTTTCTTCACTTCGGAGTTAAAATATTCTTGACTACTACATATTTAAAATAATTTGGGAATTTTAGTACTACTTCAGGAATAATTTGTTCCCCAAGGTTGCTGAAATCAATTACACTATTAATTACTTCTGTAATTATAATTATTCATTGAAACAACTCCTTTAACTTCTTAGTTCAGAATAGCATCTTTTCCCCTACTTTCCAAAACAATCCATTCCAAAAAGTAGTATTTTAAGCCAGAGAATTTCTTCCACCCAAGCTTTCCCCACTCACATTGCTGAATTTACTCTTTAGTTAAGAAACACTTTAACATAATGTAGTATTTCATATCAAATAATTAGATCATTGCAGTTTTATTTTATTCACAAAGTATTAGTACTGTAGAGCCATAGATTTAAGTATTTTTTCAGAATTCCTAACACAAAAATGTCAGCAAAGCAACGATCTATTAACTCTATTCCATGAGCAACCTAACAACAGGAATTTAACTACAGAGAACACTACTAACTAATACACCATATTCAGCAGTTTTTTAACTAAGCAAATGTTGATACAATATTTATAGGGATATGAAATGCATACAAAGTATTTCACATACTCAGAACACAAGCCAAAATTCTACCTATAAGAAGGCTTAAGAAGAGAAGGCTCTGAGATCAAATAACTGATTATTTATATTTCCTAGAAATAAAATAACCAGTAGATATACTGATATCCTGTGTAGTTACAAAACATGTTATTCTGCAGTACTACAGACTTTGGGTATAGGTAAGTAGTACAGAGGCAAGTTTATCCCACAATTCTACTTTACATGGACAGTTCCCCTGAAATAATTCTGCTGCCTTTGGATTTGTATAGGTTATTTGAGGAATTTTTCATTTACCAAGTGCATCATACTACCTCATCTGCATTATATATGCATGATAATATGATAGTCACTTGATAGGTGTTATGCAGCTCTAAAGCTTACTATAATCGCACAGTAGCTTTGCTGCTTACTACAAATGAAAACACATCGGTAGACCTGTAATGAATCCAGCCGGGCTTTCTTTGGAATGGATTCCTGCTGCTCTGCTCTGGTGAATCACGGGAACTGACATTCCACTTGCTTTTGTGGAGACTGAAATTCAACACATTTTTCAAGGTAGTTATGAAACAATATGTAAAAGCAAAATCTTGCCAGTTTTCACTCTTGATTGTGAGATCCACTGCTAAGCAAGTAGCTCTATGAATTAGCAAGCAAATGAAATAGTTAGATAGCTTATTTATTTAATAATAATAATTTAAGACAACTACTTTCTCCTCCCACCCCCTTTTCTACACTTGATTTTTGCCACAATAAATCTATGAAATTAGCCAGTTAACCATACTGAGAGAACAGGGATACATATGTATATTAGAAAACATATGTATCAAACTGTGTAAGTTTTTGTCTCTAAGCTTAATACATTACTTATCCTAAAATAGAACCGATCATGAAAACACTTTACTATACAAATAGATACATCAAACTCAGTGCCAAATGTTTGCAGGATCAGGGCCCTAGATTTAATACTAAAGTCCACATCTCTGAATTTGTGCAGCCTGTGACAAAATGAAATTGAATTCATTATTATTATTATTTTGGTAGAGCAGTTTTGCAAACCATTCCAACATACAAATAGTAAAATTACTTCAAAAAGCATATTTAAAAATCTAAGGGTAAAAAATATAGCACTTCTTAAATGAGGGGCTTGGCCTCTGTGGCAATGTCAAGAAAATGAGTTGTGGGGATAATGTGACAGGGAAGCTGGGACATGGGACACATAGATGTGTACCCGTAACCAACTCTTGATTGGTTTACCTCTATTACAGATTAATTGTGGACACAGCTTGAGCCTAGAAGAAGCTATCATCTCACGTATGCAATCTAAACATGGCAATTCTGCCTCAAGACTCTGCATGCCAACTACTTCCGGGGGATTACTTGAGAAATCTAAGCTGGTTTCTATAGAATCACATACTACTGGAAAAGGGCAGCACAATCAATCCTCCAGAAAGAGTGATGTAGCACGATGCATACACCTAGGTGGGTCTGCTGGAGCCAGTCTGCATCCAGCAGCACCACTGATGAGCAGAAGCAGCACTGCTGGATCTGAGTGACGTTAGCAGTAAATATCTGTACCAAACTCCTCTCCGTGTCCTCTAGCACCTCATTTATCCTGGGGTTGGTGCTTTCTGTTAACAGGGTACCCTAGCTCTTTACCCTAGCAAAAAAAAAAATTTAAAGATAACTATACAGTCATTTCACTCTATCACTTTTGTCCCTAAACACATGTTGCTGGAAGAAAGAGGAACAGGAGGAAAGAAAATCTCTGAGCGTAGACCAGTTGTCCATTTCTTCTGTGAAAGATAACAGCTATTGTTGCTTGGTGTCCCATTTGGAAAGCAGGCTTGTGCTGCAGATCTAAGTTTCCCAGCCCTGTCAGTGGCCCCATGTGGAGATCAAGCCAGTTACATTTTAACACAGAAACCTGACTTTAAAAAATATTTTAATTAGCATTAAATCTATAAAGCTCAACTTGAAAAACCAGAAATGCTATGTAGGCCATATAAATGCATTCTAAGGTTGATCTGGGTTTTTGCATGAGACTTCTGCCTACTACAGTCTACAGTGACAGCAACACTAAAGAAACTTGCAGAAACTTCTGTTTTACAAATTTCAATATAAAACCTATTAAAATTCTCAATATGTCTCATTTCACTTTTTACAAATTCAAAAACCTCCTCTCACAAGTGCTAATAATTAATAGGGTGCTTTGAACTTCACTGAAAGAAAAAAACATTGGGAGGCTTGAGGTAAGTAACTTTCCAAAGCTTTGATTATTTGTCAAAGAAAAAACTGTTTGAAATATGGCTAGGAAATGGTAAACCATTAAGAAATGGCAACTGGAAGACCAAACACATTCCTGTTTCTTTCTTTTTCTGAAATTATAACTTCTGTCTGTATAAAGCCTTCATTAGTATTTCTTGGGTCTCCTGATATGGCAAATTATGTAATAAAAATATGATCAAAGCTGTAAGTACCAAAAATATATTAGCAGCTCTTCAATGAATTTTTTTAGTGGGGATTGTTTCCACTAGATAACTGAAAAAGTTGGAAATTAGTTGAGTATCAGCCTACTGGCAACAGAGTATAATGATTATTATAATACTTTTCTGCAGCAACTATAGTTAATTTCTGTATATCACTTCAATGAATATTTCAACCTAAGCAGTAAAAACTGATGCAGTTAATGGTCTTACAGAGTGTCTCAAATTTACCACCAAACCCTCCTCTAACATGCCCTGGACTTCAAACTGCTTAAGCTAAAATGTACTGATGCTATCAGTAAGTTCTGGCAAATGTGTTTGTTAAACAAAACACATTTTAGATTTGTTTACAAATACATCCTGCAGCATTTTATAAACAATTGTAAATAGTTCTTCATGGTGTGTGAACATGTGCAAGCCTGGGCCCGGTACCCTTACAGTCTTCCAGTGACTTTCGAAATCTCTTCATGTTGCTAGGAGGATATAGCGAGCAGATCCCTCAGCATGAAGACTGCAATGTCTTTTCCCAAATGCTGGAATTCAGCTATGTTTACAGACTAGTAGTGTATATTAGGAAATAAGCTATATTGTTTATATACACTTGAAAATTCAGAAATAATTTAAGAAAGGACAATTCAATTGAAGAAATGAAATTTGCCTGGAAGATCAGAAGTACCACTGATGTACAGTGTTATTTTAAAGACCAAGATTAAATAATATTGTTAAAGTAATTAGCTGATTTCTCCTATTTTAAATATCCTCATGAAAAAGCCAGTGAACGAGAAGTTCCAGTTATCAAAAAGGCCTATATTTAAAGACAAATAAATCAGGTTTTCTTATTTAGCTCAGCTTTTTATTTAATAACTAAGGCCACCTAAAAGAAAGCATTATGTTCCTGATACTAGAATGTGTTCATACAATATGTGATTAAATATTTTTAAAAGAATAACTATTCTTCTTTGAAAGAATAATCAAAAGGTACCCTTCAAAATAGTCCAGCACAGCACTATCATATTAAAATCAATTAGAAAACACTGCAGAATTTACATAGCTGTTCTATCGGGCCCTCCAGATGCAGATGTCTGAAATAATGATCTCAACAGTAAGTATTTTAGAAATGTTAATTACTACCCAAACTTTGAGTGGAGGTTCTGCATTCAGCAGCGGTTTGAAGCTCTCCACCTTGAAGCCAGGTCAACTCAGCTGTGAATGCTTTTGAAAATTCTAACCATGCTTAATATGAAATGTGACTTAACATCATTCTGCAAGGTATCTATCATGACACGTAAATAAACATGAAAAACTACACATTCAGCTGGGAAATCTGTTTGTTCCAATAACAAGGATCTTCAGTCTAAAGACATGTATTTATATCCTGTCCAGTACTGTGAGTAAATGCGGTTTTTTTGCTTTCACTATGATTTCAGTGACAATGACTCAATGAAATATCAGAAATACTAATATCCACAAAATTACTCGCAACTGTGGAATAACACATATTAGAACTGTCAATCCAGGCTAATACACAGCTGCCTCAGACAGAAAACTATTACAGAACTCACAGCTAACCTGCACCCTTTGATCATTCAGGCCTCTGGAAGCAAGTCTTCTGAAGGTAATATAGATGCCTAGAAGAATAAGAGTAACCTGGGGAGAATGAGATAACTAGTGAAATTTTAGCTGGATCCATGTCTGAAAAGTTAAATACTTTCATCTGGTTCATGGGTCGAAAAATTAGCAAATACAGGCATTCTGTACTCACTTTGACCTACTCCTAAACCTTCCTCAGAAAAGCTAATAAGGTTCTCTTTGCTACAGAATTGGAAAAATAACATTAATCTGTTTTTGAAGAAACTTAACTAAACTGGCCACCTTGCTATGTCCTGTATCTTCCAAAGGTTTGAGACATCAGGCTCTGCTGAGCAGAACAACTGCAAGTCAAACCAAGAAGCTCCTGAAAGAAACTAACTAGCCTTAATCACTTCCATTCTCCTGCAGACTTGATTTGTGAAGATTTAAGTTGCTTTTAATTTGGATTCCCAACTTGAGATATGAAGGTTTCAGCCTGGAAACCTAGACAGGGAAGCACACAAACTTACTGTTTCTTGCAGAAAATTGATTTAAGCAGTTCCAGAAAACAAGCGAGAACTAAGGAGCCAATTGCAATGGGAAAACGATTCATTAATCCAGAGTAAAGCGAGTTGATTTGCAGCACTCTAACCAAACATCAGAACACGGAAACTATTTTAATGGATTAGACCAGATGTCTGCCTAGTCCAGAGAGGATAGCACCAGAATATGAACACTGTAGTAGACAGATGTGAGATAATCTACCTTCCACATTAACTCTCAATCTCATTTGAAACATACAGATTGGCTTAAACCATAATATAGAAAGTAATGCTGAATGTAACAGCATAGTAAAAACTGATGGTAGTCCCTCTTCTGAAGTACTTTGTGCAATTCTGTGTGTCCTAATCCCCCTCCCCAATAACAAAAAGTTTTAAAATTTGCAAAAACTACTACAGAAACAAAAATTTTCTACATGAAAAAGGAACGGAAATTAGTATACATGGAAACAGTAAGTATAATTACCAGTGTAAGAAAGATTAACAGATTTACTTTCCTATAACAGAAGTATAAGGAGATACTAATAAAACTGAAATGAAAAATTCTTACATTATAAAAAGTTATGTTTTCCATACAGTATAATTAATATACAAAACCTCTTTACATGGTATATTCTCAAAGCTAAGAGTTTAAGTGGGTTGTAAGCATCTTAGATGTATATAATTCAGTATCAGACAGTATTTAGGAAGAAACTTAATTTTTAGAATCACCATTCTGTAAGTGCACATTATATTTTTTCTGACAACTTTCTCTGAAGCTGACTCTTGTCAAACACAGGTTACTGAATTAAACCAGTAAAGAATGGTCCAAAACAATAATCTGTGTTGCTATAAAGCATGAATAAGTTACCTTTAATTTCTCTGTAACTCAGCTTTCTCATGTGAAAATTACAAGTAACAATATTTCAAGATGGGAAGATAAGACTTAGTTATTACTTGTGTTTTCAAATCAGGAATGAAAACATGATGTTGCTGCAAAAACGAACCAGCAAGTATAGTATAGTCATACTGGCTAAATCAATTTATATGGTTTGAACAATGTTCAGTCCTTCTGTAACAGCTTTATTCTCCTTGCATTCATACATAAAAATTTAAATTTGTGCAAAATGCAGGTTCCAGAGCTAGATTCCTGTATGACCTAACGACTGGTCCAGATCTGACATATCATGAAGACATACTAAGCAGAATGCAGCAAGAACAAGAATGTTCCTCAATTATGTTATGCGCACATCAACAGTGTCAGTGTCACCCAGCACTAAGGGGACAAACAGGTTCTTTGGGGGATCTGGAAGTTTGGGGTCTTTTTCCTATCTTTGTGGTTCTTTGCATTTTTAATTCCTTGTCTGATTTCTCAAAAAAAAAAGAAGGACCCACAAATTAAGACTTGCAAAATGGCCAGACAGGCATTGCAAAACTTAAGCGGTCATGTATCAGGAAAATGCAACAAAACATGATTTCAGTACAAGCTGAAACACAACTTTAGGAGAAAAGCACTGAGGAAAAAGTTCTGGACAAGGTTAAAAATAAAAAGCAAATACTGTAAGGCTTCAGATTTTAATAATATAGCAGAGAACACAACATATGAGTACGTTTATGCGCTAATTTGGAAATGGTAGGAAAGTTACATTATATGTTAAATAAAGTTACTGACAACAGCACAGGCATAGGTAAAGTAGGTAGGAAAGCTGACAAAGTCAAAAGGCCACTGAAGACTTGTTTCCTGGTTCACAGTGCAGCCAGAGCTGATCAGTTGTGTTTAGCAGTGTTGCACAAGGCAGTGGATGAAAATAATCACCTGCCTCATGGACAAGTTTAATATATAATAAACTTTACACTGTGGTTTCAGGGGTTCATAAACAGCACGTCTGAACACAGGGAATTCAAGAACCTTATGGCCAATCCATTTAGATGCAGCCTTTGCAGTACTGTTTCCCACAGCACAAGAGCATTTCACATATTTATAACTTTTTTTCACCTTAAGTGGCCCAAAAATCCAAAATCAGTTCTATGGATAATGCATCTTCATTTGGAGCCGCTTCGGAGGCTGAAAAGCACAGGCACAGCAGCTAACACAGCAGGCTAGGAAAATGAACTTTTGGTCCAGGAACCCAAATAATTTATGTATGACGCTGTGGGATATTAAATATTTAGAAAAACTGTCATTATCTTTGTTTCATCCTCCAAATGTTAATATCTCTAATTTTCATAACTTATTTTGGGGGCTTCTGTTTTCACATGGGTTGGAAAAGACCTTCACTGTGTTTTGTTACAATAGGAAAGACCCTTCTACCTAGAGGATCCTTATCACTCATGAGGAAACACAAAACTTAAGTTTCACTGACAAACTTATCTTCACATACACAGTTAGAGCCATTGTTAATACATCCTGAAGAGGAAGAATAACATTTGGCACCTTCCTTAAAGAGACCCTCAAAGAGTAACATATGTGAGATGGAAGATGTACGGCATGCTGCCCCTCTGCAGCCTCCAGGTACTTTACAGCTCCTGGGACAGGTCAAGCAGCACCTGCAGGTCAACCCCCAAGCTATCAGCCTCGTGGCGCAGTTTCGATTCCAACTCCATGTCTTCACATACTATTTTTTTCATTCTACATAAAGCAGGTCATGATTTCTTGTGTGAAGGGAAGTCCTGTGCACCACCGTTTTGCTCTGCTCTTCACCTTTGCCCCCTGTGCGGGGAGGATGGCGCACAGTGCAGGCTACCCCACCATCAGCTTCTTCCTCTGCACAACCGAGACTCTCCCCCGCATTTTGTTTGCTGGGCGAGCAGGGCTCTCGCCCTCTCACCTTCCTCCCCACAACGGGGCAATCCCCCCTCAGACAGGGCTGCAAGGCCTGGGGGCTCTTCCCCCCCTCCCCACCTGAAGGGGCACTCCCCACGACCACCTCTCCCCCGGGAAGATGCTCCTCATCCCCTAAGGGAAGGTGCCTTGCCCTCCTCCGCAGCTCCCTAGGCAGGGGCCTCTGCCCTGGCCCCTTCCCCACCTCAGTGCCCTCGGCCAGGAGGCGCTTCCCTCCCTTTCCCCTGAGAGAAAGGCTCCGTCTCCTGCACTCCGCTGCGAAGCAGGCCCCCCCGACTGCCAGAAGCCCCTGGAGAAGGGGGGCTCTTTCCCCCCCTCCCCCCGCCCAGGCGACTGCGGCTGGCACTGACCCGTCTCTGCCGTCCTGCTCCTCTCCGCCATATTTGTTGTCATCCCCCATACCCCCCCACACGGAGCGAGCCGCTGCCTGGGCGTCGTCATGGCAACACACGTCACCGCCAGGGGAGTCCCGCGCCCCCCCGCGCCTCTCTTCCCGCCCGCCCGCAGGCCGCCATGGCGGCGCGGGGAGGGGGCGCAGAGGGAGCGCCGCGCTGACGGACGGCGCCCGGGGAAAACCTTCCCGGTGCCCCGGGGAGCCTGGCCGGGCCCGGGACACCACGGGGCGCGGCGGGGGGCGCCGAGTGTCTGCTCCCCTCGTCGCCCAGGCCGGCAGCCGCCCCGCTGCTCGCGGGTGGGGCTGCTGTGCGTGAGGGGAGCCGGCGCTGCGTGAGGGGCGGGAACGGCCGTCCGTGAGGAGAGTCCCAGCGGCCGCCTGCCCGTCACCGTCTCTCGCCGCTGGTGTTTACGAGCGCTGCTGGCCCAGGGAGGGAAGGGCTTGTTATCTTCTCCCTGGTGACTGTCTCTGCCTCGGCAATTACAGTAACAGCGCCCCGGAGGAGGGGGGCAGTAACCGGGTGCCGGAGACCCCGCCCGCGGGGAGTCGGGTCTGGCCCTGTGGTAGTCGCAGGGCTCCGAGGAGGAGAGAGGCTCGTTATGGAGGTGCATGTCCCCCTCCACCCAGATCACGGAACAATTATGGCCTTGCAAACCGGAGGGGAGTGGGGAGCAGAGGGGCTTGATGGCCTGTTTGGGCGAGGGGGTCTCTGTCGCACCAGTGGGGAAGGGAGTGCATCCCTCCTGCTCTGGTTTCCAGCCTAATGCACTGAGGTGCAGCACAGGCGTTATGAGGAGGCACCCTTTGGGCAGAGATGGCAAATTCATGTGTGTGTGACTACCCTGCCCTGCCCCAAAACTCAGCAGGTGAGTCTGATCATGTGGCAGTTATGTCAACTTTTATTTGGTTGGTTTTTTTTTAATTCCTTAAGGCAGCCCAGTGGGTAGCTTCATTATGTGTGTGTTGCCCGTCTGTCTCCTCCTCCCAGACCTAGCAGGTGAGCCTGACCATATGGCTAATATGGTGATGCTTCCTGGGGACGGGAGGGTTTCTGTGTGCGTGTGTTCGCAGGCCCACTGGGTGACACTCACCATGTGGCAAATACAGCAATGAAGTCTTTGGTGCAAAGGGGCTAATTATGTGCGTGTTTCCCAAGAGACCCAGCAGGTTGGGTCTGATCATGCGTGTCTCACTAATGCAAGACTGAGACGGATGCTTCATCGTGCATTGTCAATGCAGACGAACTCCAAGCTCTCACAAGTGAGGTTAGCCATGGGACAAGCACAGTGGTACAAGTGCAAGCATCAAGGCCTAGAATCATGTATATTTGCAGACATGGGGATGAATGCACCCCAGACTGCGTGGCTGTTAAAACTGAAATGCAGTATGCATGCAATGCTAAGCAATGGAAGTGGGCAGGACTGTGTTTATGGCTACGTACACACTTACATGTTTGCTTCCTTACAGCTAGTAAATTAATGTAACCATTTCCTAGTGACCCATGACTAGTCAGTGAAACACTCCAAGCTTAAAAATCAAGGCAGGTAAAATGGTATCTTTCTGCATCTAAAGTTCTGTTCTTTAAACATCACTTTACCTCTTTTTCTTCCTATCTGGTATGTGCCTTTTCTGCTCCAGTTCAACTCCTCTTAACAAGACTCACGTGGATAATACCTGCAGTTTCTACACGCTTAGATTTTTCTGTAGTCAGTTGCTTCCTTTCTCCCTGGCTTTTGCGGCCTTGTTCATTCTTCTTTCAGTTCATAGCTCTCCGGTTATTTTTGCAGTATCTATTTTCACGGTTTTTCTTCCTTTGCTGTTTCCTTTCTTCTTCAGTGGCACTTCAGCCTCTTTTCTTCATCTACTTCTCTTCACTCTCAGTCTCTTACTTTAGTATTACATAAGCTAATTTAATATTACTTTAGCCACATTCTTGTGCTAGTGACTTGATGAAATACCTGTCTAAAGTGGCGTACCAAGGGGGCTTTGTGATGGGGTTAGAAGATACACCCTTGCACAAAAGAATATTGGAGTGTGGATACTTTGCTCAGCGAGGGCCATCTAGATCCAAGCTCTGGAAAATACTTTCTAGACTTTTCCCTCTGTAGTCTTCATAAACTGTAAGTGGCCACTAGCATACTACAAAGGCTGATTTGTCTCACTGCTGACAGTGAACTAGAGTAAGCACATACACATCCCCTGCATCCTCTCCCTTACACTCTTTCTCTGGGCTAGCAGATCACCCAGGCCCTGTGCTCTTCTTTGTTTGTTGCTGGGCGAATGATCCTGGGACACCCCTCTTCAGAATATGCCACGTCTCATCTTTTTCTTCTGTCCATTCAGATCTCATGGCTGATTGTTTATATTAAATGTTCTTGCACATCCATTGAGAAACCTTATCAGCACCAATCAGGCTTAACGTAGACAGAAACATTCTCTCCCGGAATATCTCCATGTATGTGCATTACAGTACCTCCTACCTGTCTGTCTGTCACAAAAAACTAACCTGATTGTTTCTTTTCCTCTTTATGTGTCTAGTCTGTTACCAAGCCGGGCTTTCACTTTCTCTTCCTCTAAGAAAAGCTGACCATATCTGTATCAGTATGTAGGATACTTTTTTGCTTCTGGTCATCCTTTATCCTGCTACAACCCCTTTCTTTTAGGTTCCCTGATAGCCATGTTCCATCCCAGCCCTCCTTCAAATAATTTCTCTTATTACCTCTTCATTCCTTTATCTAAACTTTCCTTTTTCTTTCTTTCTTTTTTTTTTTTTTTTTTTTTTTTTGAGGTGTTAGACAGTTCTGTCCAAGTCTGTAGCTCTAGTCTGGTTTCTTATCATGTCCCAAAGGCCCCTTAGTCCCTTTGTTCTACTTGCTATTCCAGCTTTAGTGTCCCCTCATCCATATTTCATTGCTATCTATTAATACTCATATAGCATTTTTCATCTGTAAATTTCTAAGAATTAAGTGCCTGTGGAGAAACCTTCCATATCAGTTCTTCAGATGACCTCTGTGTTCACATTTCTCCGAGAGACTCATTTCTATGGTGACCACAAATACTAATCCAAAGGCCTTTTGCATCTAACTGCCATTCTATTAGCTCAACTCAGCTACCTGCAAGAAAGTCTATTGAAATCCAAGGCACTGGGGGAAAGCACTTTTTCCAGTCAAATTAGCTCTTCTGAGTTAACACACTTGAAAAACCTAGAAATGCCATACTCATTTTTTTAGTCTGAGTTTAATGCTATGTTATAGTCACCTCACCAAGCTGAAGTTGTGTTAAATATAGATGATATGCAGTCTTTCCAAAAACAGTAAGATAATTTGACAAGAGAGTACTGGAAAGTTCATATAGAAAGTTCTTTTGAAAATAGAAAGATAACTGAATGGTGTAACTTGAAGAATAAGGGCTGAAGAATGAGGGAAAAAGTATTCAGGAGAAGCAGTTCCTCATTTTTATTTATGCATTTTTAGAGCACCTGAAAATACGTTAGGGTGCTTGTTGGGACAAAGATGTCTGGTCCCTGCCCTTCCAAAGCTAATAATCTAATTTTGGACATCACAAAACAACAAAAAAAACCAACACCGTTGCAAAACACTGCTGCCCTGGTTATCTTCATAATCATTGTTTCAGCCATATTCCTTATTTCAGTGTATGCCCCCCTCCTTCAGCATCTTAGCAAGCAAAAGCTACTTCACTTTTGTGGGTCTTTACAGCTTATTCCGACCCTATCATCTTTTAATATCCTACAGAGAAATCAATGTCCTCCCCCCACACATTTCATTCAGTAATAACTCTCTACTTGTTACATTTTCAAACCAGCACCTTCTTGCTTTCCCTCGCTGCTGCTTCTCACTCCCACTCACCTAATTTTCCTCCTTCAAATCCCTCCCTAAAAATCTCCTATGCCGTGATGTCTACTGAAGGAATGATAATGAACAGTCAGCCGTGTGCCAAGATTACTGTCTGTCATAGTGACTTGGAGTTGTCTCATTCTGATCTGTCTCTTGCATCCACTTCTTGCATTGGACCAAAAGTGACTTGAGGCAGGCCCCCTCTTTTTGCTCTGTTAGTTACAAGTTCTGTGGTGGACTCTTGAAATCCATTATATAAACAAATAAAAATAGAGACAATGGAAATGCTGGCCCAAACCAGGAAGATTAGGCAATAATTCAGTTTTGATTCATCAGTTTATGTAAATTTACATAAAAATTAATGTGACTGACAACTCCATTAAAAATATTGAGAAAGAAATTACTTTTCTAAGTATGGATTTATGCCTTTTTTCTCTTTGCTTATAATCTATAAGGACTTGAGGAGTGTGTTTTACTTTTTAATTTGTGCTTGTATTTGAAACATTAGATATTTCATTTTTTGTTTATCTTTTGTCTGCAGCCTGGAAGACTGTGGTGACTAAAGAACATGAGGAAGCATAATGCCACAAGAGCAAAGACAGAAAGGAAAAAAGATTTCTGATCACTTTTTTTTTTAACATGAGTATAACTCAAATATGTTGAAGATCGAATGATTTGCATTACACATGCAATACTTTCGATTCAAGTAGAGGTGGCTGCTGTCAATACATACCTGTCAAAACCCCAAAGATCTTCCAAGTAAATCAATAAAAATCCATTTTTACAATCCTGATATTTTCAGAGTGTTTACAAAATTGGCAAAACCCACCCTTTTTTATACATTACAAAAAAGCCAGTAAGGTGCATTATTGATTTTTCACAAATCGTTTTTAAGTGACTGTTCGGGCTGGATGAGAATGAGAAGATGGAATATTAACATGAGTTTTGCATGTGTTTCACACACTGCATATATGGTGTGGTGTATGGTGTGGTTCTTCAAAGTGGGGATTTAAAAATCCAGGTGTAGTTGTGTAGAAGTCATATAATTACTTTTCTGGTATCACTTTCCCCATGTAGAATAAAGTAGTGAATGCATTCAAGTATATGTTCTATCGGTACTTCAGCTTTGACTACTATCAAAGACCATGACAGTGTTTCTGCTACAAACAGGCCATCGATGTTGGCTGTGCAAGCAGAGTAGGTACAATCCAAATTAAAAACTAAAAAAAAAAAAGAAAAAAAAAATCTGGTCAGAGTTTTCAGCCAGGATGTTATGGTCTGGTGGATTCAGACAGAAAATTAAATCTGATAAACAAATAAAGAGAGCCAAAATTAAAAACCAAAGGCTAGACTGAGGTAGCAAAATTGAAGTGAATTTTAAAACAAGCATACATAGTGGAGGAATGCTTTGATCTTATTGTTGTAACCTTGATCCACTCTTTCTCTTCTTTCAGCATTTATTGCTCTCATTAGTTATGTAATATCTAAAAGCAGGTTGTAAATGTCTTGTGTCAGGACAGTACATTTAATGTATTCTGAATATGCTTAGTATAACTTTAGACATTCTATACAAAAATAATATTACCTCTTTGGGTTTTCTGTATTATTTCTAAGCATAGGAAAAATTAAAATGCAGAAAGTCTGGAAAGGTCAAACTGTGTCTCCCCTCATTCTGTGCATGACTTCAGAAATAATCAAAAAGTTACGCTGAGATAACTGATACGAAACCTGAGACACCGTGATCACAAAACTTGGATCAATTTGCCCATGCAGGCGAAGCATCATCTCATTTCACTCCTGAAAATATGTTTTTTAATTTTACATTTTATGGCTATTTTGAACTGTTTGTTCCTAATGATTGTCCTCATGGATGTGCATCAATATTGTGTAATTACACAGAGAAACTGTCAGCCTGAAGTAACCCAATCTGTAAATTACAACCATACTGAGTACAGAAGGTGAGCAATTTGTGACTCCAGGATTTTGAACGCTACCTTGCCTTTCCACTCTTCCATAGGCAGATTTGAGCTGGTAAAAGCAGGGGACCGCCAACATGTAGTGCTTTCTCAGACGCTCTTCCTTCCTCTTTCGTTATTCCTCTACGCAGGGCAGAGCTTTTATGAGGGGCTGGTTGCCAGTGTGCACTTATGCCCTGCATTTGACTAGGAAAGGAAAGAAAGGTCAGTGCCAGTCACCTGGGCACAGAATGGAAAAAGAGATATTACCCAAGGACAGGAGTAAACCCTTGCTGTTACAAAACCGGTATTTTTAAATTATTTTCAGGAAATAAAGAACCTTCACTTTTAAGTTCCCATCAGAAAGGTATACACACGTACATGATAAAAGTGCACTTTATCTGGGAAAGATGAAGGGCTAAGTCAGTTCTCCTGGGATTTGAACATGTGGATCAAGGCAGTTTAGGAATTTCAAACCTGAAGTATAATGCTGTTGTGGTTTAACCCCAGCCAGCAACTAAGCACCATACAGCTGCACAATCACTTTCCCCCCACCCAGGGGAATGGGGGAAAGAATTGGAAAAAAAGTAAAACTCGTGGGTTGAGATAAAGACAGTTTAATAGGACAGAAAGGAAGAAAAAGAAAATAATAATAATATGACAATAATAATAAAAAAATAATTGGAATGTACAAAACAAGTGATGGACAATGCAATTGCTCACCACTTGCCAACCAACACCCAGTTAGTCCCCGAGCAGTGATCCACCCACCACCACCACCACCACCAACTCCCCCCAGTTTATATACTGGGCATGACATCCCATGGTACGAAATATCCCTTTGGCCAGTTTGGGTCAGCTGTCCTGGCTGTGTCCCCTCCCAACTCCTTGTGCCCCTCCAGCCTTCTTGCTGGCAGGGCATGAGAAGCTGAAAAATCCTTGACTTCGTCTAAACATTACTCAGCAACAACTGAAAACATCAGTGTGTTATCAACATTCTTCTCATACTGAACCCAAAACACAGCACTATACCAGCTACTAGAAAGAAAATTATCTCTATCCCAGCAGAAACCAGGACAAATGCTAAGCTAGAATTCTGTGCTGTTCAGAGGCAGGCAGAAGGGGCCCAAAGAACTCTTTTACCCTGGAACCCTGCAATCTCCTGGAAGCTCTCTGTGGTAAAAGCACTTTCAAGTAGTTTCTAACCATGTAGCTGCTAAATATCCTCTGTTACTTTGCATATGTTTTGAAGGAGTCTATGTGATCCTGATACAGTCCTGGCGCCAGTGATTACTTCACCTATGCTTAGAAATTAAAATACATGCTTGTGTGATGTTTTCATATATATTAAAGAATTTTCAATAAATATAACTATTAGTTTTTCATTAATATTTCTGTATTGTGGACATTTTCCAGACTCTGTCCTATATTTATATACACAGACACATTTTACACATTGCATTTTAATAATCTACAAACTACAGTTCTCCTCTATCTTTTAGGCCTTTTTAGCATCTGCTCTGTTAGAATTCTTTTAATGTAGCTAGTGAACATCTGGAAAGATGAGAGAGGTGGAATCAGAACTTAATTTGGGATGAACTCAACAGTTGTTTGCTGTCTTGAAGCTGATTATTCGGCCCCCAACTGAAATTATATTATTTAGAGGAAGGGAGAGTTCATAATGGATTTAGGAACCATGTTAAGTTCCGTATTTTGAAAATAAATTCATTATTTGGTTTTAGTTACAATTTCTCAAGGTACCAGCAGCACAGAAAAAGGAGCAGCAAATCACTGAGAGACAATCACTACATGTAGCAGCTGGGAGAGAGGAGGTAAACTGAAATTGCAGGAATTTACTTTAGACTGCAGTGAGCTTATGTTAGCTAACACATGGCAACTAATACACAATAAAATCCCAGTGCAGAAAGGCCTTTTTTAGTTTCACATTTGTTAGCAGATCATGGTAAACAGTTGGTTTACCCTAATATGCACTTGTCTTCCCTAGGATTTTTTTCACATGCTAAGTGTCAAGGAACCATTTTTTTCTCCTATCATATACAAGGCCTACAAGTGCTCAGATAGGAATGAAATAGATCTATGCATGTAAGCCACATGGACTAACAATGATCTTTTCTTTCCTTTTAAAAGAATGCAAGGAATGATTTCAAGGCTGCAGGTAGATTGCCTTTGGTTGTTAAGTTCACGTGTGGGCTTGAGTTCAATGCACTAGATGGCTTGAGACTGTCAGCCATCAAGGTCCTAGTTCACCTTATGCCTTTCAGTTTTGCACTGTACTTGTGCAGGAACACTGTTGGCTTGCCAGTTATTCCATAAACCACACAGTGCCACCAAAAGAAGTCCTTGTATGCAAAATATTATCAACACTAGCCTTTAATAATAGCACCATAAGGAAAACTCAAGCCTACAGCAGCACTTCAAACAGCTTAGTAAAGGGGTAATACCGAGTCAGAGCCGTTCTCAGTGGGATCCAGGGTATACAGTAAAGCAAAATATGGGGCCTACCAAGGCCAACCACCTTCCCTCAAAAGTACAGGAAATAGCATTGTTTGGTGAATCTAGTCCTAAATACTATCTGCTATGGGAAAATAATGGGAACTCAAGTGAAAAAGGTCATTATGCCTCTAAGGACAACGTTGTAACTGATGATAGTTAGCAAGATGATCAGGGATTAGTGCCAGCCATGCAAACTCCAACCTGACCATCTTGAGATAAGCAGAGATCGGGCTTTAGCGTCATTAGAGAATCATTACACCAAGACTACATTCATACAAACATTTAAAAATCACTATTTTATGTGTTCGAAGACATAAAACACACAGCATCTTTTCTTTAATTTCTCTGTATTTTGGCCAAGCAATATAAAATTCTAGGTATTTATGTACACTGTGATTACCAAAGTTGTTTCCCGTGTTATAACTAGCAATGCTGAGAAGTGGATATTCGGTAAGACATAATCACACCCAATTATCTGTCCCCAACCTTGAACATAGAGTTTGTAGAAAAAATTACATGAACTTTTAAAAGTTTGCATCCATAACATCTTCTACATTCTAGAGCTTCAGGGACCTTCACAGCATGCAAACTTTCTACCCTTCCCTGCAAGAGTTAGTGGTCCTATAGAAGAAAAAACATGCTTTAAATTAAGATCTTAAGGAAATGAACAGGTATATATGTATTTGATCAGAAACTGCAGAAATTATTTAATGTAATTACTACCCATCCATCTTGAAATTGAGAACAATTTCAAAATCAAGACATTAATATGAAATTTGAATGACTTGAAGTTTGGATGAAGGAAGTACACAGTAAAAAATGTAGTTACATACCATGTTTATCTTCTAAATGAAGATATTTGGTGAAGCACAGATGGGCTACGGTATTTCTTACTCCTCTGACCCATAAGGATTGGCAGTGAGACAGTGTTCCCATTAATACATCTCTCACTCCTTCTACTTTTTTACATGGCATTGAAATATTACATTTGGGAACTCATTGACTCACTTAGGATGACGGCTGCTATACCAGAGGAAGGAAGCCGATTTCATATTCTGAGCACACACAAAAGTGGTGGCAACTTAGGAACCAGCTCTTAGAAATAGCACCTGGAATATAAAGGCTCTTAAAATCTTACCTGACAGAAAGTAATGTTCCATTATACAGGAGAACTAAAGTTCAAGTATACTGAGGGTCTGATTAAGGAGTGGGCACAGCACTGTTTAGGACAGCTAACCTTGACCATTCCTGAAACTGTGCCAAAATTAGAATGGGTGGCAGAGCTCCTCACAAACCAGACACAGTGTTTGCAACTTGACAACGTCTATAGAGGACGGCTTCCAAGTAAATTCCACTTTTGCTTAAAATTCTGTACTGGAAACTGCAGGACTGGACACTAGAGTGGTAACCCCATCAGCCACCTTAAGTTATACCATCCTGGTGGGGTCATACATGACTTAGCATCACTTGAGAAGGCCACTGTAGAGCAAGGAACTGATTTGGTTTCCCAAGTCTCAAGCTTACCCATCAGGACTTTCCTCCCCTACAGTAGGGAAGAACTTTTAAAGGGAGCAACTGCAACCAGCCAGTGAACCAGAAAGCGACAGAAATGTTGGTAAAGTGTCCCAATACAGCACTGCACTCTTACAGAGATTTACAGAACAGGCAGGATTTAAAACAAACACAAGAATAGATGCTATTTAATTAGGACCTTCACAGAAAAACATCTGGTATAATTGGTTAAGGGGAAGTCTTTACTCAGGCAACATTTATTGGGATATAAACAATGTCCAATTGTAAAAGCTAATTAAACAGCAGGGCTAAGGTAACAGAGAGTTTTGCCTGCATGACTAGGATATAAGGTTTATAATCCATGCTGTTATGGGACAACAACAGCAAGAACAAATAATTGTGTATCCAAAAAGTCAATTATGCCCTTCTTTTAGTAATAACGTGCTCCAGAGGTCAGAGAATACTTTTTCTTTAAGTAACATAGCCAGTTTTCTATAAAGATTGAAGCTTGCTTACTGTTCAGCATTTAGGAAACTGAAAGCAGCACAACCAGCCTGATGGATATTCCACCCTGTTTGGCAGTATGTTATTAGCCCATCACTGTGAAGCTCTAGGCACCCTCATGCCCTTTGCTTTCACAGAGCAAATTCTCTGATTTTGAGCCATCTGGCCTATAGCAGGTTCCAAGGAACTCATATCATTGACCATATATTATTTCAAAGTGCCCTTTTAAAGAAAGTTAATTTACAAGTAATAGGGATATTTATATATATCTATTTTGTTGACCTAATGGAAATTAGATGGCAGGTACACACACATCCATGTAACTAAAAATTCAGTGATAAATGCATCTTGTAGAGCTTCTTCAGATGTTTTTCAAGGGATGGCAGCCTGGGTTTACCTAACCCATCCACCCTCCCCGCCAGATTGCCTCCAGGTTATTCACAGGAAAGCCTCAAACTTCTGCAGCATCTCCAGCATTGTTTCTTCTTGGCAGCACCATAACTGCCATTACAGTCCCTTCAAATGCAGTCTCCGTAACAAAGAAAATTCTGCTTTATTAACTTTCTTCTTATCTTCTTTGTATTGGTGGAATGACATACCTCTGCAAATTGTATGGAAAATAAGAGGTTTAGAGGCCAGGCATATAGTACCTTTTCTGTGAAGAGAGCGCAGTAATTTTCCCTTGAATGTCACTCTATGCACTGGTATAATCCATGGGGATAGAGAAGCACCATTTGTCATACAATATAAACGACTAATACTAAAGAATCTCCCAGGAAGTCCTCTTCCAAACCAATGATGTCCACAAGAGCTTTACTGCCTTTCATGTTAACACTATTAAGACATCTGGGGTTTTTTTTCCAAATAGTTATCTTGACACAGTATAGGCTAAACTGCATTTCCTGCACTTTCCAACTATGGCCATCAAACAACTTGAATTCTGTGAGAAGGCTGCATACCGAGCAGTGGTACACAAATGCACTGAAATCTTAAGCTAGTTAATAGGCTTTTAAAGTGCACATAATTTTCTCACAAACCTAAAATCTGCAGCAATCCAAGTGGAAAAACTAACTTTAAGAACTTTTAATGTATTTTAAATTCATAGCCTCTAGCAAAATATTATAATGAACAGTAGGTATAAAACTATACTCAAAACCTTAAATGTTTTCACAATAATTTTTACTTTTAGTAATTTAATTTACTGCATTTTAGATTCAGAAGTAGCAAGGACAATTTCAAACGAAAACTTCAAAAACAAGATACAACCAAAGACTTTTTCAGGATGAAAGAACACATGTAAGGAGGATCAAGACCCTACAGTGAGATCAGCTATTAGCTAATTAAATATGTGACTAAAATTCATCATTTTAAATAGCAGCTCTATTGATGGTGAGCAATCTGGTAAGCAAACAAATGAGAGTGGATTTTTTTCCTACCTTCAGAGAGAAACATTTATCTTAGTAAGATTCACTATGCCATAATACACGTGGAATAAGTCAATGTCTACTAATTACAGGACACAGTCAACCTGATTTTCTAAACAGCTAATTAAAATATGTAGCATCTAATACAGCACTTCTTGCAAAGTATGCTCTGTTTAAAAAAAAAATCCCTGTAGAAGTTACTTGTTTCTCTATTCCCTTGTGTTTGCTTTTTTAATTGGTTTTTCAACAAAGGAGGATCTGCGGAACCAAGGTTCTATTTCTGTATCAAGTTCCATTAATTCACACCCCTGTACTTATGCAGAAGCCCAATGATTTGTAGGCCTAAAGGGCTACACAAGAAAACAATGACACTAATCCTAAGGGTTTGCTGTTGTTGCTTTTTCAAGGATGACAAGATTTTCTCTCTCTGTTTGGGGGGGTGGAATTTTAGGTAATCTAGGTGTTGTCCCTTTTAACTGTAAAATTTTCAAAAAGAAATGTGATTTTCATATTGATGAGGAATCTTTAACCTTCCATTTTATAGATTACATTATTTTCTCAGAATAAGCAGGCTTCTCTATTTCTTATTCTGACTCTGTATGTAGCTTTTTCAAGAGAAAGAAGTTGTTGTAGATCTGTCAGCAAGGCTCTGGGAGTAGGAGGATGTTTGGATTTCCGGCATATTGCAACGCAGTTCTTGGCCACCAGCAAAGCTATGTGTGTGAATCTCATTTTATATCCGTTGTTTGCAATACCACATATTTTAAGAGACATTTGAAATAGTCTCTGTACTCCTAATCCTAGATAAGTAATCACAAATCATTCCCTAAAAGAAGCTGAGAAGACAAAATACATACCTTTATTTAACTCACGTCATGAGAGACTGTGGATTAAATGATGCTGTCACAGAAATAAAATCTGTTGTATCTTGAACAATGTAAGTCTGTATACAAAGTTCTTAGCTCAAACCAGCCTATTGTTTGCTATATTTGCTTTTTCCTTCCAGATTCAGATTTAACAGTATTTTCTATGACATACTTTTTGCATTAAAACATTATTAGCCAGCTAATATTATAAATCAATTTTTTAATCTTTCTTAAAATGTATATTTTTGCAGTGCAGAAATCTGATACAGTAGAATATGAACACTCTAACTGCTAATTAGTTTTACACCTGGAAGTATATGGAGCTCACCTTCAATCCATACTTGCATTGTCTTCTCTAAAGACCACCCAGGTCACCACACCCACCGTTTCCCCTTCTTTTCTATCCTTGACCAATACATAGAAAACATCATTTTTCCAGCCAAGGTGTATTGGGTTTGCATGGCAATGTTTTGGTAGCAGAGGGGCTACAGAGGTGGCTTCTGTGAGAAGCTGCCAGAAGCTCCCCCTGGGTCCAACGGAGCCAACGCCAGCCAGCTCCAAGACAGACCCACCACTGGCCAAAGCTGAGCCCATCAGCAACAGTGGTAGCGCCTCTGTGATAACATATTTAAGAAGGGAAAAAATGTTGCTGGGTCACAGAAACAGCAGCTGGAGAGAGGAGTGCGAACATGTAAGAGAAACAACCCCGCAGACACCGAGGTCAGTGAAGAAGGAGGGGGAGGACATGCTCCAGGTGCCAGAGCAGAGATTCTCCTGCAGCCCGTGGTGAAGACCATGGTGAGGCAGGCTGTCCCCCTGCAGCCCAGGGAGGTCCACGGTGGAGCAGATAGCCACCTGCAGCCCGTGGAGGACCCAGCGCTGGAGCAGGTGGGTCCCCAAAGGAGGCTGTGACCCCGTGGGAAGCCCACGCTGGAGCAGGCTCCTGGCAGGACCTGTGGATCTGTGGAGAGAGGAGCCCACGGTGGAGCAGGTTTTCTGGCAGGACTTGTGACCCCGCGGGGGACCCACGCTGCAGCAGTCTGTGCCTGAAGGACCGCAAGCCATGGGAAGGACCCCACGCTGGAGCAGGGGAAGAGTGTGATGTGTCCTGCCCCTGAAGAGGATGAAGCAGCAGAGACAACGTGTGATGAACTGACCATAACCTGCATTCCCTGTCCTCCTGCGCTGCTGGCAGGGGTAGGTAGAGAATTTCAGAGTGAAGCTGTGCCTGGGAAGAAGGGAGGGGTGGAGGGAAGGTATTTTGAGATTTTGTTTTATTTCTCATTACCCTACTGTGGTTGACTGGCAATAAATGAAGTTAATTTTCCAAGTCAAGTCTGTTTTGCCCATGATGGTAATTGGTTGAGTGTTCTCTCCCTGTCCTTATCTTGACCCACGAGCCCTTTGTTGTATTTTCTCTCTCCCCTGTCCAGCTGAGGAGGGGGGGAGTGATAGAGCGGCTGCATGGTGCTTAGTTGCTGGCTGGGGTTAAACCATGACACAACGCATATGCAACATCCTTCAGAATGCATCAGAGCAGATCCTTCATCAGCTGGAGGAATGTTTATGTTAACAACATGAGGTCCTTCCTGCACCGGGCAGCATAAAACAAGCTTGGTATTTACAAACATTTTGTCCTCTCCAGCAAAGAGATGATTTTGGTATGTGTTAACTAATACTTTATCAACATACCTTTTCCTTTCACATACCTGAGCCCTTTTGTAGGCAAGTGCCCAGCTCCTCCTGAATTATAATGGCAGTTCAGTGGCTCACCACAGAGGCTTTGACAGTCTTTACACAAGACAATGACTTGAAACCAATCCTTTCCATTGTAAGTAATTCCAGAATAAAATATTAATAGAGACTTGTGCTGACAATGACTTGGGAGGGCAAAATACTTTTTACTCCTCTATAACTGTCTGCATTCTGCACTGTTAACAGGAGTTAAAACTTGGTTTAGTCATTAAAGTAATCGGATATGAATCAAAGAAACCTCAGGAGATGCTGTTGTTGAGAAAGCAGATATTATTTTCACACAAACAAGCATTTTTCTCATCCTAACTTCATCTTAATGGGTATGTATCTTTAATAAACAAAACCATTATTTTGAATTGTATCAAGAAATTTCCATCTTTAATATTGCTCAAACAAAAAATACTAAAATGCTAAAAGCATTTTGTTTTTTTACACACACATCTAGCATGTTCATTGCCATAATGCAATATTGTAAATGCCAAAAAAGTGAAGCAGTGATCTGTAATTTTAAAATGCCAGTGATTTCCAAGCTGTCACTGATCTTGGAAAATTTCCCCAGTAGCATGTGGAGATCAATAACTGTTTATAGACTTTTTACTCCTAGTTTATAGGGAGTGTATAACTATGGACTATGTCAAATCTCTTAACTGTGAAGTGAAAGACTGATTTCACACTTAAAACTACCCAAAAGCCAATAATGCTAAAGAAGGGCAAGAAGGATGATCCAGAGAAGTACAGGCCAGTCAGCATCTGCTTGTTCTCTGGGACAATAATGGCGCAAGTCCGCAGGAGCCATTTCTGAAGAAGAAAGAAAGGTGATCAGAAACAGTGGCCAGCATGGATTTACCAAGGTGTGCCATGCTTGACCAAGCCTAATTACCTTCTGTGATGAAATGGCAAGATGTGCAGACAAAGGGAGAGCAGAAGATGTTGTCTACCTTGACTTCAGCAAGGCTTTCAGCACACTCTCCACAGCACACTTGTATCCAAGTTGGAACATTATAGTGTGGATGGGTAGACTGCTAGATGGGTGAAAATCTAGCTTGACAGGCACAATGGGCTAACGATTCATACTCCACCTGACAGCTGGTTACCAGTGGCACTCCTTGGGAGTTTACCCTTAGACCTACACCATTATCTTTATTAGTGGCCTGGAGAAGAACACAGAGGCCTGGAGGAGAACACAGAGCACAACTTTGTCAGGCTTGCAGAAGGCATCGAACTAATGGATGCCATCAGCACTCTCAAGATCAGAATTCTCATTTAGAGGGACATACACAGGCTGGAGGAACGGAGTGACAGGAACCTCATGAAACTCAACAAGGACACATGAAAAGTCTTGCACCTGGGACAGACTAAGCCCCTACAGTGGTACAGGACCGGACTTACCCTGGCTGAGGAGAAGCTCTGCTGAAAAGGACATGGGGGTCCTGGTGATGTACACTAAGCATGAGGCAGCAGTGCACTCTGGCAGCAATGAAGGCTAACAGCATATTGTGCTATATCAACAGGTGCACAGACCGTAGATTGAGAGGCATAATTATTCCCTTTTACTCTGTATTCTTTAGGCTATTTTAGTATCTGGAACATTATGTGCAGTTTTGGGTCCCCCTGTACAAGAAAGATGCTGATAAGCTTGAGAAAGTTGAGCAGACAAGTACCGAGGTGTTTAGAGGGCTGGAGCACTAGCTCTTTGAGGAAAGCCTGGGAGGTGAGGGCTTGTTTAGTCTGGAGAAGAGACCACTTCCAAAACACCTAAAAACAACCGTCCCATTCTTAAGAAGAGGCTACCAAAAAGATGGAGCTAGGCTTATTACTGAGGTGCAACTGGATATAAAGAAAAAAATAACTAAATACAAGGGTATTTAAGCACTGGAACAGGGTGCCCAGAAAGACTGGGGAATCTCCATCCTTGCAGGTTTTCAGAACTTCATTGTGCCAAGTCCTAAACAAACCAACGTGATTTCAGCGTTGACCCTGATCTGAGCAGGAGTTTGCACTAGAAAGCCTCCTAAGGTCCTTTCCAACTGAATGATTCTATGATTCCAAGTATATGTAAGAGTCTTTCCAAAGTTAGACTTTGCCATCCATCCTATCCTCAGGGTTGTCACTTCACATGTAGTTCTGGGCTGATGTCAAAAGAAAGTAAATTAATATGTCCTCCTCGTCCTTGTATCTCAGAAGCAGGTTTCAGATCAATACCCTGTGCATGCTGATCCTAAATTCCACTGCAACGTTAATGTATCCCATTACCAGAAAATACCTTTTACTCACCATTTTTCCTTCCTTGCACATGTACCCATATGAAAGTGGGTAAAGAATTTCATTCTATCACAGAACCTTTCTCTTCTGAATCCAGATGGTTTTCTGTTTGGTATTTTACAGAAAAGGTAATGAAAAATAATTTTATCTTTGATAATGTCTCTTTACAGCTTTTTCATCAATGGTTTTAGTTACGGTAGATCAATTATTTTCTATGCTCATCCACTTCTCAGTCTTCTGTTTCATCTTATTTTTCATCAGCTGAATCTTTTCCATGCACAACTGAAATAAACGCTATGGTTTCACACGTATTGCTGTGTCTGTAAGTCCGCAGTTCCTGAACATTAATTGGATAAGAAACTGTGATGGAAACTGGTAACAAAGCATGCTATATCCCAACACTGTAAAGAAATGTGAATTTTGAACTGTTCTCGTGAACACCAAAATTTAATTACATTACTCCATTTAATGAAGTCATACTGGAACTAGCATCCTCTTACAACCTTAGGTTTCATCTCTTTACAGTTACATTCATAATGTAAACTCCCTGGTTAGCAAGTAAGACAGACATTGCAGGCAATCCTCAAAATGAACAATAATACTACAGTACAGTAATTTGTTAGATGACTGCACATTCTAAATGTGACAATACTTAGCAAATTGTAGAAATATATACTGGAAATGAACCATATATTTTCTTCCTAATTCCTTTAGTAAGACTGTGTAAACACATTAAATTGTGCAGTTTCATATCCAAGGCCTTATTTCCAATATTATGAAAGACTGCCTTAAAGTATTTAAACCTTCTTTGTGTTATATCATCATGAAGGAAAAAAACAAGCTGTAAGGAAAACTTACAAACATAGAAAATTAAAGTGGCCACTGGAATTCTCTAACTTCTGTGCAATTAAAGTGGCATAAAATGGGATTTCTAAGATATGATAAATATACAAGATTATTAAACATGAAAATAGCTAGGATCCTGTTTGGGGCAACTATAGCATACATTGGTGGCTTTGCCACAAACTAAAGCCAAAAAACAACTTCTTTTAATCACATGCGAAATCCAGTACTCTTCCTGAGATGCAGTACCATGTGTATCAATAGAGGAAGCAGTTTAAACCTATTCAAATGAGAAAAATATCTTAGAAGTCCAGATAGGTAATAAACAATGTATCTTTGTTCTTATTCCTTGTTCTTTTTCTGCTACCGGCTGTGCAAATCAGAAAAAGTAGAAAGTTGGGGTAGCAGTGGAAGACTCACCAAACTACATTTCAAAAAGAAGATATTTAAATTGTTATAAAAAGATCAATAATGTTATACTGACTGACTGTTGAAGGCAGAGTGAATATGAAGCCATGTGGCTCTGAGGCCTGATCTTTTAAGCTGCTCCTAATTAAATGCAGCTTTGCTCCTCCTGGATGCTAAGAGCCTTCTAGGTTACTGCCCGTATTAAATGATAATTAGATACTTATCCGTATGAATCTTACAAAGTTGATTGAAAAAAGATAATGTGTGAAGTCTGTGTCAAAAAAGAATATTGCTGATTCATTCTAATGTGCTTAGACATTCCTAAACTCCGATGGTTCATCAGTACCTCATAGTATAGGTCATAATCCTTAGCAGATAACTGCTTAATCCAAGATAAATCGTAACAAATCCAAATGAGATTAGACCTTTACCGAAATATCGAATGAGTGGTGTAAAAACATGTTTGAGTGACTGTGATACACCGGTGGGAGTCACTGACTAAATTATGTACAGAACTTCAGAGAAGGTGCAATAATAGTTAAAAGCAGAAATTTACTGATAAGCGCCACTTGGGGGGCTGGTGTTGAGTGTTCTTCACCCACCTCACTTCTTAACAGTATTCTTCTGATCTGCAAGTCTTCACGGTTTAAATCAGTGCTCTATCAAAATCACCTACTTTCTGAAACAAATGTTTTATTTATCTCCTCCTCCTCACTTCTACTATTCTGAATCTGAATAAAACCTGCAGGAGCCTTAAGGCTAAATCATTCAGTGGGATCCAGTGGCATTTTCATCCCCCCTGTTATTTGGTTGCTTATGATATCTGGATGACTTGTTAAGTATTTATAGTAAAGCACATATTTGCATAGTATTTTAAAAAATCAAAAAGCCATATTAACTAAAATTAATAGTGCTATGATTGACTAAATGCATTATGGTTAGAGCTGGACAAAAAGGTAAGAAAAACTGTTTGCTGCTAAAATCTGAGATTGCTACAGAAGTCTAGAATCTTTACCTGGAAGAAATTTCGTCCGTCTTTACTTGTGACACAACTATAACCTCTTAACCTGCCAACTGTAAACAAAAAGCTGCTGTCTTGAAGCAGAAGCAGTTCAGCTACATTTTAAAAAGTTTTTTATTCTGTAATAATAAAACCTCCAAGAAATCCTATTCTAAAAAACTGTGTTGCCTTACATTCAGAATTTTAAAAAAAACAAAACAAAACAAAAAAAACCCACAAGAAATCACTACTTAATAAATTGTGACATGAATTAAATTAAAATTCTGAATGAAGCCGCCCATGTAAGTCTGAGTTCCATTAGTATTACTGAGCATACTCAGAGCTGTGATCCTGGGACACTGGCTTCATGGGAGTTTTGACTGTGTGAAGAATTAAAGTTCGTTATCTGATGTCCTCAAAGCCTTTGATGTGTTTATAGCTTTTATAGGTCAGTTGCAAAGATAAGTTTTGTAATGGCTTTCTACACTTAATACTCTCCTTCCATTGCTTAAAATAAATAAACATTTACTTCTGACAACATTTGTTATTTATTCTAAAAACAGTGGTATCCATTAACAATATATTGATTCAGAACGCTCTATTCTGAATAGGCTATTTCACCATTGTGCTCTAACAGCACAGTGAAGCTATCAGATTTTGTCACCATCCGACTTTAGCTAGTCCTGCTAAAGTTTCATCATAAAGTAATACAAGCAAAATTCTGCATTAGGTGTTATGATTTTAACAGTGAACTAGGTAAGCCACTTCTCATTAGCAAATCATGCCCGCTCCATTCAGTCCAGGTTTCTAAACTGCTGTAAATCCTATTGTTGGTTGCTCAGATTAGACAAAGAAACGGGGCGGATTGTGGGAGGAGTAACGTGAATTAGATGCTCAGGTAGAGACAGATGCACATAGACAAAGCAACACAGGTGCCTTTCTAATTCACATGTAGAATGAGCACTCACGTCCTTTGAGCTGAGACTTCACATCATTTTCATTACCTACAACATACGACTCATTTTTCTGAAGGAGAAACGTAAGTTCTTATTTTAGAAGGCGTTTTTGTTGTTGGTTTTGTCATGTAACTAAGATATGAAATAACAGGAAAATGAACTAAATCTTTTACTTTGTATAGTATATATCTAAATCATACATTAGCAGTATTCAGTTTTAAGAAACATTCACATTTATTCATATTTGAGCAGATCTAGCTAAAATTCTCTTTTCAGAATAACAGTATCAGGCTTTACACTTCTCAACAGTACAGAAGACATTCCCATAACTATTTTCTGTTATATTTTTAAACAGCAGTTAGGAATGTCATCTGAATGTGAACTTCTATCATCAAGAAAATGCCACATAATAATCACTAGCTGTACAACAACGTAGACCTTTTGCTACACCTGTGGAGAAATGTTTGCACTGTAGCCAGATCCAGTAGGAACTATAAAATAGATACAAGTTTCTGGAGTATTAAATAGAACTTTTAAATCTTTTTTGTTTTTTCCAAAGGCCTAAAAAATCTAGGCTGATAACTGAAATAGTGAATAGGGCAGACTCAGTATACAGCAAATAAAAAAAGCTGTATAAAAAATGTCATTTTCTTTAGGTATACAGAGCTTCAAAGTGAACCACTTTTAGAAAAGCTGTTGTCTAATGGGGTGGTACCTTATCGTTTAATGGATTGATGCCCTTTTCTTGACTGTTGTTTGGAGCTAGACTTTTCAATTTTTACAAATATCAACACCTGCTCAAAAGAAAGTTGTAGAGGCTGTAAGTCTGGAAGGATTTCCGTAATTCTGTCAAAACACACAGAAAGAAAAGATACAGCTCACCTACAAGTACAGCAACACTACTTTGGTTCAGAGAGGTGTTTTGATAACAGTAGACTGTTTAGGGGAAGATAATTTTTAATATAAGATACAGTGCACTGAGAAAGTCAAACTTGTTTCCAGAAAAAAAAAAAAAAAAAAATCTTAACTTAGCTTTGTCTGGATTTCTGACAATCGCATTTCATATGTCCATTTTTTAGAATAATTTATGTATTTTAGGGGATGCCTGCACAGAGTATATCACAGGTCCTTTCGGTATGTGATAGTGCATCTGTAAAACAAGAGGATTTTGACCAAACTAATAGACAGATGAAGCCAAACAAACAAATTGCTGCTATGCTAATTTCTGAAACAGATGGCTCTGATCCAGTATTTGCTAGCAAATGTAATTCATTGTCAAGCTAACACAGAATCATGTCTGTCTTTCTGTCAATCTGTATGTATAGCATATAGGGAGAAATCTGGCTCAGGATACTCCACACACATCTAAATTTATACACAAAGAACTGAAAATCAAAGTGCATAAACAAGTACAAATTCTGCCGTCCTTACTGGAAGCAGAGATTAGACCACTGTTTTGAAATTTCAGGTACAGATCTTAAGAAGGCCTGAGATGTTGGGGCTATAATCTTTCCTCGCTTTGCGGTAGAAATACCCTTGAAATTAATACAAGTTGTATACATGGCTTGCAGCAGGAGAGTATAGCAGGCAAACCACCCTCTAAACTTTTAATTTTCTAGACACAAGATACTTTATTTAAATGGCTGAGATTTTGTTACCTTTAACCAAGCTCCCTGAAAAAAAAGACAGTAAAAATGTAAATTCCAGCCTCCTGAGCAGGCCACACAGTTGAGGCTGTGGATCCAATTCAGCTTTCTAAGACAGCCTGCCTTTGCTGTTGGTGTATCTTCAGCTAAATTTAGCCTAATGTTAAGAATGACCTACACAGCAAGGAAATAAACTGTTTGAAAAAATATAGGACAAAGCTTATGTTTAAGGGAAAGCTTCCCACAATGTTCTATTTGTGGCACACGATCATACATTTGTGTCACATCATCTTATCCTTTCCTTGAGCATTGATTGAAAAAGAGGCTTTTTAACCTACTCATTATTCTTCTTCGTACATTTTGATCGGTGAGGGTCACGGACCTGGACAAAAACAGGGGAAGCACCTCCAAGCAGGAGATCAGAACAAACCAACAAACCCCATCCTGCCTGCTGCACTTTATTTATTGTCATATCCAAATCGTGAGGCACCTGGATGCGTCGCGGCCCTGGGAAGGAGCAGAGCTGTGCAGACCCGCTGGGTACGTTACCGTGGCTCCGGTGCTTACCTTCACGCACCCATCCACGGGGGGTCACCCCTCCGTGGGGCTTACCGACCCACACGAGCGCCCTCTCACCCGTTCCAGCCGCCCTACGAACTCTCCCAGCTGCTGCTGATTTCGCAACGCGCCCGTGTGAGTTAAAAAGCCCTTCCCCGACCACCCTACCCTCCTCCACCCGGGCGCTGCCTCTACCAAGATGGCGGCAGCGTCACAGCCTCACGCCGCTCCGTAGCGCGGCGCCCCGCCCGTCTGCGCGGGAGACCCCGTGGCCGCCACCGCCACGTGCTGCCGTCGCGCGCTGCCCGGCCGCGCGCGCCTCCTGCTTCGAACCTGCGGCAGAAGATGCGCGTTGAAGACGCGGTGAGGAAACTTTCCCCCCCACTCCCCCCAGACCGGCTACCGAGGCGGGGGGAGTCGGTGCACACGGGAGCGAGGTTCCCGCTGCACCGGCAGCTGCGAGAACGAGGGGGAAAACATGACTTTCCGGGATCGCGGCGGGGAGGGGGCGCAGGTGCCTTTTGCCCCTTCCCCCCCTTCTGTACGGGCTCCTTGGG